>JACCEG010000436.1:7000-48522 GCA_014065205.1 Tuber brumale | reverse complement strand
AAAAAAAAAAAAAGAGAGAGAGAGAGAGAAAAAAGAAAAACAAGGAACTTTTTTCGTCGAGGAGGATTAAAGGGAACCATCTCTCGTCACGGGTACCAAGCGCAATAAATAACACCTACGCCTGCCTGCCTGCCTACAGCCCACCACCAGGATACATAACCTACCTACTACCTATCTCCCACCTACTTATAGAGGTTCCCTCCCCTCTACTACACCGACCTACTGCACCTTATTCAACCCTCCCAACAAACAATCTACTACTCGATTAATCTTTCCTTCCTTGACGGAAGAGCCTCATCATACACATACAACCATGTCTACAACAACTACAACGACCTTAACAATACCATCGTATGCCTCGGACGAGGTGCGAGTACTCGGAATTGAGGACTGCAAGGCAGCAGCGGACACGCTCGCAGAAGCATTCTTCAAGGACGACGTTGCATTCTACTTTCTCGATACCCCCGACAATGGCGGAAAGACCAGGGA
The DNA here is from genome assembly GCA_014065205.1 of Tuber brumale. Classification (NCBI taxonomy): domain Eukaryota; kingdom Fungi; phylum Ascomycota; class Pezizomycetes; order Pezizales; family Tuberaceae; genus Tuber; species Tuber brumale. Next base: position 48,033 of record JACCEG010000436.1, on the reverse strand, counting down.
GGAGCTCTACCCATTACACCGAGAGATTCTGGAATACATCGTTGCAGCACATTGCTACAACGGTCTCGTCCTGAGCATAGGGGAGAACCATGAGGGCGTAGCACTGTGGTAAGACCTACATACATGAATTTTTTTTATTACCAAGCTCCCCTTTCCACCGTTCCTTCCGTTGCCCTTCTTTCTAGCTTTGCTTGCTGCACTGTGGGCTGTGCCCGACCAATGGCAGGATTTAGAAAAAGCAATTCGCTAACGCTGATTACCGGGCCTAGGATGCCGCCGGGACAAAACATGGATGACTGGTTCACAATCTTCCGGAGTGGTATGTGGAGGCTGTGGTACAAATTGACGAAAGAGGGAAAGAGGCGGTATTTCGACGAGTTCATGGAGATCCTTCATCGCACCAAGTAAGCTATTCCCTCATCTTAGGTTTCACAACGAGCCCTTTTTTATTTTTTTTATTTACTTTTTCCTTGTTTATTTTTCGTTGCATCTGAGATGTCATTTTATTTTTCATTTTTTTTATATCATGTATTTCTGCCCTTGCGCTTTGTTTTCCTCATGAATTGGCTCTAGGGTCGCCTTGGTCAATAAAATGGGAAGAGTCGGCTGTGTGCGGCATTGGGGAACATAATACATGTGCTTTGTTGAGAATGGTATACTGACTTGCATTTTTTTTTTCTTCCAAATAGGGAGTCAGTTATGGGGGCGCAAGATAGTGACACATGGTAAGTTCCCACGTTCTGCACCCTTCTAGAAGGAGTCATGTTGTACAGGATCATCTCTAATCATTCGGCAGGTACTTGGTTTATGTCGGTGTCATTCCTAGTGCGAGAGGGAGGGGTTACGCTAGAAAACTCATTGAATACGTGACAAAAGAGGTGTGTAGCTCAATTTCATCCATCGTTATGGTTGGGTAGAGCAGGCACAGGGCACTGGATTATTCCACGACGCGCTCTTGTTGCTTTCTCACCTACATCACAGCCCCACCACACACACAGTCACAGCGCTCCACTCCACTCCGCTTCATACACCACTTTGCATGAAGGAGGAGGAGTTGAAGGCGATTTGGCCCTATCATATCCACCCTGATCATCTCACTCATCCTTCCGCTTCTGAAAAATTTTCAATTCTTTAATTCCATTGAACGTTTGATGTTGACTTATTTTCTCCCTTAGCTCGACGCAGAAGGCGGTAAACCATGCTATCTCGAAAGCAGTCATCCCAGAAACGTAGCCATGTACCAGAAACTTGGCTTCGTGAAACAGCGACGTATAGTACTCGGTCCTGACTGCAGCAATCCTGCTCCTCTCGACATCATGGTCCGTCCCTCGATGGATCGTCGGCGAGAGAATTGCTCCTCGAGTCGCAAAATGTCGGTGGCAACCGGAGTTGGTCGGGTCCTCTCTGCATAAATGCATAAACCGGACTCTTCGCTACTCTCCCTCACAACTTACTCACCACAACACTTTCTCCGCCTCCATATCCTCCGTGTCCGTAAAGATCCTCCCCCATTCGGCCCGAAGGAGCGATAAACCTATGGCATATGTAATTATGGGCTTTGGCAAAAGGGATAGAACAAGGACAAAATTTGGATGGATGGTTGATTTTGCATCGGCCGGCGACATTCATGAAAAGGTGTTCTTCTCGCGGGAGTCTTTCTTTCCCTTTCGTTTCTGTTATTGTTTTAACTACCTATTCCCCCCTCCTCACTTTTAATGCTTTTCTTTTGTCTCGATTACCGTATAATTATAAAGGACTTGGAGTTTTTGTGTTTGGTTTTATTTTCACTTATTCGTTTATTCTCCCTTTTTTTTTTTTANTTTTTTTTTTTTTTTTTAATGACTCCTTTTCCTTTTCTCTTAATGTCTCGGGCGGGTTTGTTCAAAAAAAAGCTGGGATGCTGTTTGCTGTTTTTTTCTTTCTTTTCCTTTTTCCCCTCAAGCATTATACCTGGTTCGGTTTAGACATTGTTATTGGGTGTAGACTGGCATGGGTGCCCGGCATTTTTTATTTTTTTTTAAAGAGGAACACGATTAGAACTTTTTCCGTTATTTTACACGCACAGCTTAACTGTTGCGAGCGACGGGGGAAGCGTGCAGGGCAAAAAGAAAAAGTTATTATATAGATCAATTACAATAATTCTATCCTATCATCTATCATATGTGTGCCCGCGTTCGCTCTCACTAGCTAGCTACTACTATACTGCAGGCTGTAGCTGTGACTGCACACACAGCAAGCAAGAAGGAATGGAAGGGAAAGAAACACACTTCAGCGCATGGAATGGTATATAGCATGGTGGCTGACTGAGTCATGCGGCGAACGAGCGAGCGAAAAATTTCTTCCAGCATTATCCTCTCTCCTCAACCACCGACCCACCGACCCTCGACCCCCGACCCTCCCCTGAGTTTTTTTGATTTGAACGATTTAACCCGCCCACCCCCCCCCCCCCCGTTCAACACGACCTTTCAAAAATTCTATATAGGCCCCTCAGGTTGGCAATCTCGGTGACGCCTTGAAGCAGAGATGGTGGCGCAATTAGTCTCCTCTTAAAAGTAGGGAATAGTATTGTTTCAACTGCTCGGTTCAGCTCGTCTTTCCTCTTTGCAAGCGCGGTGACATCCCTCCAACCGCCTCCGCCGCCTTCTCCCTCATTCTTATTATCCGGTGAGTCGGAGCTCGTGTCAACCTTCGGCAGTATTTCTGGAACATAGAACAAGGCTAGTTCCCGTAAAAACGTGTCGAAGCACTCAAGTTCCGAATACCAATCCACCTGGTCCAACGATTTATTAGTTCCGTTCGCTTTGCACAAAAGAGGGAGGGGATGGGGGCCGTCTCACATTGGGTCCGAGCCGGAGAATGAAAGAGGGCAGCTTTCCAAGACTGGGCATGTAGCCCTTCATCAAAAGCGGAATACTCACCAATTCGCCCTGCTCGGTGATTTCCATTGAGAAATATTCCTTTAACAAGTCCCTTCTGCTGACGAGGGTATCCACGATCTAAACGGGCGAAAGAAAAAAAAAAGGCATCTGGGTTAACAGGAAATAATAACCGATCTTGTGGCTCATGAATATTTTACCTTATAAGCACCTTCCCAATCGAATTCATTGCTAGAGTCCGGGTTGACGCCTTCCGTTTTCTTTTCATCCTCGATTGCGACTTCCAGAATATCCTTCAATGCCAAAGGGGGATTGAGACGGATGGTGCCATAATTTGAAAAGTCCGAAAGCCCAATCTGATAGAACAGTTCAAAGGCAACAACTGCATAATCGATGAGATAGAGCTTCAGGCCGTGCTGCACTGCTGCTAAACGCCTTTGTTCATCAACTATTCCAACAAAGGTATGATTGTGAAACAACTCGCAGAGATCCTTGTGCTTGGTATCCCATACTGCCTTCCTTAGCTTCTTTATGGTCTGGTACTTGACGGAAGTCCATTGGCGATTGTCATCATATTCGTATTCATCGCCCTCCGCGGTCCCGTCTTCTTTTTGAGATTTCGGTTGGAGCATGGTGGTAATTTTGCGATCACGTGTGTCGGCTCTCACCATATTGTAATCATAAGTTTTTTTGGGTTTCGCGACGAGTGGTTGTTTGCTTTCTTCCGCTCTACTTGCCGTTCTCGCAGCGGCCTTCTGTCCTGAGGAGTTATCTGGGACAGCCTTGGCTGACGGAAGAAGTGCCTGTGTCAATGCATAAGACCTGGAAGTGTCAACTGCCGCCAACTTCTCTTGTAGCGATTCGCATAATTTTTGCACGATTTCTTCCTCGTGAAGGAAGTTGACTTCCCGCTTGGTAGGATGTACGTTGACATCCACACGGTGAGGCTCAATATCCAAAGACATATATGCAAACGGATGACCACCTTTTGGGAGAAACGATGCGTATGTGGATTCAATCCCTTTCTTGATGGAAGAGGAATCTACGGAACGATCTGTCTGGAAAGTTAGAACTGGTGTCTTGCTTAGGTCTATGGCCAAGAGGGGTTAGGTCACTGTTGATAAAAAGAAGGAGCGTCGTTTTCTTGACATGATAATTAGCATTACTTAGCATGCCCTTCGCTTTAAACCCAAGGTAATCATCTGAAACTTCAAATGGCAAGAGTTCATTCGCGACAGCATTGCCGTGAATTCGCCGGATACGATCAGTGGTCGTGGCCCCTGCCGTTGTAGATACACCCACATCTGCATCGCCATACTAAGAGGATAATTTAGAACTTGACTTCAAGGAGTTTCAAAGGAGATGCTACCTTCTTACAACTAAAAGCAACGCCTCCGCAGTGCACGGCATATCTACCAACTAAATCAAGAATCTTGGTATATTCTTCTGAGGGGCTGCGGAACGCTCGACGCCGACTAGGTACATTATAGAAGAGATCTTCGACCTATAGATGATGTCAGGATTCATGCGGTTTGATACAACCAACTCATGATGTCCGAACCCCGATCTCAAGCATTGGTGAAGCAAGTCAGGCCAGATCTGAATGCATATCGCATATTTATGTGCGGTATGCAGAGCCAGCCCATTTCACAAATGTCTTGGGAGTTACGGGCAGAGGGGGGAGCGATGAAGTGTATTAGAGAAGGGGACTTACGGTGATCTGTGTTCCCTTGTTGCGGTGTACCGACTTTGGATTCGCGGGTTGACCCGGTTTTGGAGTAATCAGCTTTGAATCTGAATACGTTGCTCTGAAATTTGGACAAAGTTAATTGACTGGAGCGTTGGAGGGTGCTCAAATTGCACACACACACCTTAAGCCAATAGGTGAGTTTGCTGTTCTAGTCGTGATGGTCAGATGGGCAATGTGACTTATGCTCGCTAAAGCCTCACCCCGGAAACCATAGGTTCCAATAGACTGAAGATCTTCAAAGGACTGTAATTTCGAGGTTGTAAACCTTTCACATAGAATGGGTAAGTCATTTTCCTAAAATTAATTTAACCAATCAGCTATCATGAGCGAATTCCGCCTTTGCAGTGCCCAGGGCGTTGCTCACGTCAATTCCATGACCATTGTCTGAGATTTGGAGAAGCTTCAGCCCGCCGTCTTTCACTAGTATATCGATGCTGGTAGATCCCGCATCAACGGAGTTCTCGATAAGCTCTTTCAGTGCGTGGACTGGGGCCACGATGATTTCACCAGCAGCTATCTTATTAACAACTACCTGGTCTAGAGGCTGTGCATAAAAAGAGGCCGAGTCAGCACGAGCCACACAGCAAGGAGCCCCGATAAGGCACGGTAAAGAAGCACCTTTATTCTCCGGGGAAGTTGAGGAGCAGCAGAAGCAGGAGAAGGGGCGTCTGCATGGTCTGCTTTTCTCTTGGAACCTCTTGGGTCTGCGGAATCCATCGGGGGTTGAGTTGAGAAGTAGAAAGCAGAGGGGTGAAGGGAAACTGTGGGAAAGATAGGAAGGCGGGGGTTGCCACACACACTGACACAGACAACTCAGCTACCAGTATCGGAGCTTGACGCGCGAACACGACATGAACCATAGGTCGCGCCTGATCCGTCATTCCCCGTGATTAGGAGTTACCCGGCTTCAACGTTGAACTTTTATCATAGCTATGATATATCGCACGTGACTCTGCTATTTCTCACAGTCTTTTTTTTTTTTTTCCTCTCACAGTCGGAAAGTGTCTGCCGCCAAAATTCTTTACGGAGCCCCACAATATCAATCTTATTTTTTTCAACTCAAAAGCCATGGGCAAAGCCGGCAAACCTCGGAAAAAAGATGACGGGAAAAAAGGTAGCCTTACTGCTTCTAGGCCACCGAACCCTGCAGAGAAGGCGGCCAATAATGCTCTCCGGGAATCTATGGTCTTGCCTGTTGTTAGGAATCTTTCATCCATCTCGCCTAAAGAACGAGCGGAAGCCGTATCAGCGATAAACAATCTACTTCAAGATGCCACTTGTCGCCAATTACTGCTCCGGGAGAGAGTGGTACAAAAATTGATGGAAGAGATGCTCAATGATTCTTCGCAAGAGGTTGTTGTGCATGCCTGGGGCGCTCTCAGAAACATCTCAGTGGACGAAGGTTACGACCAGAGCATCTTTATGTATCGGAAAAATATTTTGACCCCGGTTGCAAGCGCCTTGCAGAAGGTATGAGGAATCAAAGTCAATTATATTTGCAAGGCTAATTATTTTGTAGATCTCTGCTACGTTAAACTCTCTTCGCACCAACCCAGGATCCCTTGGTAGCACAGAACAGAAGATCCTGTGGCTATATGCTGAAAATATTATTGGCCTTATCGCTGGCCTTAGGTAGTCCTGAATATTGAGCGCTTAATTTACCGATCGACGCTGAGCCCTTTTTCTAGTGAAACAAGCGAGGAGGTGGCAGAGGCAATAGCCAAACTGGACATATTACCACTTTTTATGGAAATTCTCAAGGAACCCTCAGAAAAAATAGAAAGCTTGCATGAAGTGGTAGCCCAATGCCTCTACACTCTCACCGGGGAAAGCGACGATTTCGTCGAGGCTATCGTTTCGGACCGTTGTGACCACGTTTCTCTATTGTTGAAACTCCGTGATCGGTCAGGACCTAGCCTGAAGAGCCTCTATATTTGTGGTATGGGTAAATTCTTATATTACATACTTTTGACTAAGCATTATCGCAATACTAGGTTCTCTCCATAATATATCACTCGCACTAAAAGGGACTGAGGTAGCTACCGATCGAGAGATCTCTGATTTCAGCGTTGTGACGATTTTGACTGATTTTCTCAAATCAACACCTACCGCATCTCCTACTGATGACGAACAAAAAGTCCTTATCTTCAAGCAACTTGTTCTGGAAATATTGGCTTCTATAGCAATAGAGGCAACAGGCGGGGTCCCCGAGGAAGCCTTAGAAGCAGACCAGGATGGTGACATAGATCTTATTAGCGAAGATGGAGATGGAAAAGATGTGGCTGCCCCAGAAGAGCTTGGTGAATCATTGCGAGCGGACATGGAAATGGTGGTGGGCGATGAGAGTAATCAAGAATCCCCGGACTCGGCGGAAGGAACCGTGTTGCACTATTTGATTGTAAACACTGGACCGGCGCTCCTATCGATTGTGAAATCGGGCGCCGGCGGTTCATTGCCCATCCATATACGAGCATTGAGCGTATTAAACAATATCGCTTGGACTGTTGATGCGTCGCTTTCCGAAGGATCGGGCTTGTGGGAAAGGTGGCAGAAGCTGGCTTATGAGATATGGCAGAGCTGCATTACACCTGTCCTCGTTGCCAATACGGCAGATGTGGAGCTCGCGGAAGCGGTTACTGGCCTTGCTTGGGCGATCTCGAAGTCTATGAAGGGAAGCTCTGACGTTTCACAAGGAGAGCATAGGGCGTTTGTTAGTCTCTACCATGCAGCAAATACTGATGAATTACGAACGAAATGTGTTGGCGTTCTTGGGTGCCTTGGTCTTGCGCAAGGGAGGATTGAAGTCAATCGGGTACTTACCTTACACCTTTGCACTGTTAGGATATTTCTAACCTGGCCAGTAGGAAATTGGTGTTTTCCTTATGACTTTGATTGTTGGCGGTGCAAATACCCCGGCAAACCCATTGGTAGAGGCGCTGAATGCTATATTCGACATATATGCGGATGCAGAATTCGATTATGATGAACCTGTGTTTGTTAAGAGTTGCTTCCTTGATCACCTCTCAAAAGCAATATCTGGGGTCAGATCAGCTGTGAGCATCCCACTCTTTCCTTTTTTCTAATCTAGTTCACAAGATAACTCTAACATCTTAAATAAACTTAGGTTAAGAAAGTCGATAAGAACAAATTTCCAGAAGATCGATTGAGGGCAGACGATGCACTGTTAAATCTGCAGCGGTTTATCGCATATAAGAAGAAGGAGAGAGGAAACTGAATCCTCTCTTCCTAGGAGCGCAGTTTTCGATAGATGGCGCTAGTGATCAAGTTACCTACGGGGGTTTCTTGGGATATGTGGTTTTTCTATCGTGTATTCTAGATTTTGTGATTTACCCATTAAAAGCCAACTGCCGCCGTGCCGCACATACCGATCTTCACACACTAAGCTACCCCCTGCCGACAAGAACACTTCTAGGCCTCATAAGTGGCTGGCTGCTTTTGAACCACTTTGCGCCCTATCGCCGCTGGAATTGAAACGTTAGCCCCAGGCACCGTGGGCTAAGGTGCATATGCACGAACAATGTGGAATCATAACGCATCACTCGTGTACATATCCGCAACTGGTGCCTTTTATTTCTTCACTTTTCCCGAAAGAGATCCGGCGACAAAATTTGACCCATACCAACTTTACTCATCAGTGCCAGCACCAAATCCCTATCCACCCAATCCTACGACCGATTATGAAAAGGGTAAAAAAATAAAAAAAAATAAAAAAGTAAGCAATTAGGCGAGAATAAGCGCTCTCAAACACCCGAGAACATCCGGTTCGTTATTAGGTCAGCCATTCACCGTCAGCATCCCCCCCCCATGTGATTGCCACGATCATTCCCCACCCCCCCCCCCTCACCCCTGTTTATATAAAACTTTAACCTTTTTGTCCCTACTGCAATGCGCTTAGGCACTTGTGCTCGGGAACTAGTGGCCCCATCCTGGTGTGGTATCACATCTCTAAGGACGGGTGTGTGCACTGTACGTGGGATGAGCAAGTGAGCGAGTGAGCGAGAGACCATGCTCATCGCATATAATGAATGACAACTCCCACACACACACACACCCTACTATAGCTTGAATTCTCAGGAACTTTGATTTTCCCATTACTGAGCCTCGTTCCTGCATCTGCCCGGCCGGCCGGCTCCGCGCGTGCGGTCGAGTGATGATTCATGAGTTCAGTTCTTTCTACTTCCTTGATTTCTATCCCTCATCCTGAAACATGTGTATGACCAGGAATGGATTTCCGGATCGGGTTGCTGTTGGCGCGGGGGGGTGGGGGTGGGGGGCTAGCTATTATACAAGTGCGGTGCGGTAGATAAAGTACATAGACATACGTCTGGTTTTCCCATTCTGTCCCACCCTGTTCTGGCGCACTTGACTTGGTTCTGTGGACCCGTGTTTCTTCTTCCCGATCTGTTAAAGGGAAAAAAACGAACTTTGAAAGGTGGTGTAGTGTAGTTGTAGGCTTTTTGACAAAACCATTTCGGTGACGGCGGTTGTGTGGTTTTGGGTTTTCCTGCCGCCTGGTGGGAGAAAAAAGTCGAATGTCGTGTGATATTAACTGGAAATTGGCATGAATGTATATACTGTACGTATGCTGTTGGCACAGTTGTTGGAACGATGTGGTTGGCTCGCTGAGAGCGGAGCGGTCATGGGCGGTCACTCGACTACCGAATCTGGAATAGGGGGGAGCACTTCAGTTTGTTTGTTTGGCGAGGTTGATCGGGCTGTGGCTGGTTGGTTTTACTCTGTCTTTTTACTACTGAGCTGGGCTACTACATGTATCATACATCAGTAGATCTGGTTGAGAGAGCTGGGCTCCCTAGCTATTGTAGGTTAGGCATGTAATATTAAACTCTAGGCTTCCAAACTGAATGGGGAGGGGGGGGGGTATGATAGCAGGATCCAGTATGGTATCAGAGTAAAAGACCCTGTGCCCAAGAAGTGCTTAACTCGGCATCATGCTCATAGGAGTCTTATGTCCACTATTTATGATGTTATGATATATATACATGCACCGCCTTTTGGAAGGCCAGCTAAGATACACTGATATATAAGATCTTGGGAAATTTTCACTGGTTGTATCTAGCTGTAACACCCCATTAATGACATCTACTCTCCAGCAAGTGAGGAATGATGGGAGGACATGGGGGTGGGGGGCGAGAGGCCAACGGTTTACAAGAGGAAGAGAAATAACCTCAAGAAATGGGAAGCCATATGTATCAACATCAAATTATTAGCTTGCTGCTGTCCCTAGGTCTAGAGGAAGTAAGGTAAAAGGAATATCGATGATCCTCTACGAAAAGATATGCATTTAGCTTCGTGCAAAGAAGGAGATTGAAAGATTTGCGCATTACCGAGGTAGACGGCTGGGGGTTGTGGGCCATGTGATAGGAATTACCTATATTCCAGCGCCAGTAAGGAGTGTTTTCCAGTAACTAGGCATCAGTAGCAAATAAATCTTCAAGAATTGGGTTTACAAATATTAGCCACTATTTGCTAACCCCCGTAATCTCCACCTCTTTAGAGGGATAGTTGAAGCTGCAATATTGGCAATAGAGAATAGTTGGGCGTTGGCTTTGTGAAGGGGGAGGGGTTTCGAGGGACCAGTGTATCCCAGATGGGTATCCCAAGACCCCCAAACATACACCCGCACATACTGAATGGCTCAAGTGCCAAATATTTATCGTTTACAGCAGACCTGTCAGGATAATTGTCTATCTGGGAACGGCGGCACGAGTGGTTTTTCTTTTGTGATGCCAGATTACTGGTCCTTGTAGTATAGCCTTATTATGGTTAATGCTTTGTGGATATCGTGTTTATATACCTTTTTACGAATTGCGCAATGCTGTGCAAAGAGAGTCCAAAAGTTTATGATGGAAAAGAAACGGTGCTCTCCGTCCAAGGCCCACATGGTGCCGCCCCCAAGGCCCGCTTCAAATTGCAGAGCTCACAGACCAGTTCTAGCAAGAGGCTTGAGGTTCACCACAGCTATTACAATATTGAGCGGATCTTGTGTCTTTTGCTGGTACTTAGTTACTCGTCCCCTTGGTTTCTTTCTTTTTTTTTTTTGAGAAAATCTAGTATGTTTACAAGGAAATTAATTGAGAGGCAGTCCTACAGGCTGATTGAATCATTCTCGTACTGGAGTTGTATATCATAATAATATATATTATCATAGCATTCAAATTTTGCGGTTGCTTTTTTTCGGAATCAAAGGAGGCAAAAACTGCTCCCTTCCTTCTTCCCCTCCCCCTCGTCTCTCTCTTTCCCACCAAGTTGCCCCGCCGATTGCAATCCACGCCCTGGGTGTATGGGCCGAAGTTGGATTCTCTGATATGATACCATCTCGCAGGAGGACTGATTCGCCCTACGGCCTTATCGATGTTGGCTAGGGTCTTCAGTCTCCCAGTCCTCATAATATTATTATATCATAGAACAGAGTTTGTCACGTGGTGTTTCTGTGGGAACAAAAACTCATCCCGTTGGTAGGCGCGCTTTGATTTTGGTTTTTTTATTATACCCGCCTGCCATTAATGATAGCGATAGCACCATCCTACTGTTGGGGCGTTGAATGCGTTAGAGTAGATATATCTATAGGGAAGGAGAGATTACAGACATTGACCACTGATAGCTAACGACAAAATCCCTTTGTGTGAGGGGGGAATAATGATAGAGGAAATATCAGTGTTGGGAAAGGTATGTTTGGCTCTGGGCAAGACGGAATTTAGAGGGGGGGGTTACTGTTTACAGATGTACGACTGATGGCTGTCAGATGCCCCTGCAACGATAAACATATCACAAGGGAGTGTCATACTACGGTAAAATATTCACGACTTATGGTAATTTCGTTTGGTGCACTACTTCCAACCCAAGCTGGGAGTTATGAATAATTCCTCGAGTGACCAACTATGAACACGAATCTTGTGGTTCGCGCTGGTGGCCTCTAGTGATACATATCTTCATAATATGTCACTCGAGAAACCTATGCGAACAGCCCGTACAAAAACCATCGCAGTTCCCCATCACTTCAAACTTCGAAAACTGGCAGCTTCAACACCTATATTCCAAGGGGGAACCATGAGCCCGCTTCCCGCCCAAAACCCTCGCATCGAGAGAGGAAGGGTATACATAATGGAGGTTGTGAAAGATTGAAACCAGTGCCCCTTGTCGCCTAGTCGGTCTAAGACGGGGCTAGGGTGACAAAGGACGGGGCCAGTCCCCCCTTTGGATGGGGTGACAGCAGACGACTAGAATTGGTCGATATAAACTACTAAGTGAGGTACATGTCAGTACTTTATTGTAATTGTGGTTGCATGTTTGCACAGGCGACCGAGTTGAAGCCAAACTCTTAGTATCGGAATTATAGACTTAGGTGTCTGGCTCCACCCGGCTGCGAACATGATAGTGCAGCTTAACCACAATGAGGAACACCCTATAGAATTCTGGAAACAAAACAAAAGATTAGATTATTGAAGTGGTGCTGATTAAAACTCCTCAAACCATACCACACCTCAAGGCTATTACAAGATCATATCCCGGCACTCAAGTAAAAAAGAACGTACAAACATGAAGAGCAGTATCAAGGGGGCTAAACAGAGACTAAACCGTGATATCAGAACGCAAAAATGTTTTTTTAACCAAATAACGCCAATAGTTCCATACGCGCCTACGTTGCTCAATCCTCTATAAAATCCTCCCTCCTTCCCTGCCTTCAAACATAACTCAAACACTCATTGCAAACTATTCCCGTTGGGATCACAAAATATGTCGTCAACATTGTGAACCATCCAAGGCAACCTAGTATCCTCCACCTTACAATTAGAAATGTACTTTCTGTAATAAAGCGCGTCCAACTCCATCCAATCCCATAGCGCAGGCCTTCCCCACCAGTCTATTAGGGGCAGTCCGCTGCTATATACCGGCAGATCGCCATTCGGGAGTGAGTCTAAGAGGTTATTTTTCTCCATGAGGGGTTTCTCTCTGACGGTCCCTTGTTTCTCTTTTCGGGGTGAGCGAGTGTAGGATGGCTGCTCATGGTGCACAATCGCCAGCGACTCGTAAGCGAACGCTGGATAAAGCATTACATAGCCTCGCGCCCGAATGATATCCAATATTGGGGCTATCCAAGAATTTGCCGCCACATCACCCAATGGAAAAGGTTCTGGCTCAGTATCGTTCTGCGAGGTTGAGGATTCATGGGGGTAAAGTAGTTTTTTTGAGAAGTAAGCATGGAATTCGCTCCAGTATTTCGGAAAGAATAATGCTGCCCGAGTGTTCGGAACTGGGTACAGGAATGGTGACGGTTGGTTTCCTTTTGGTGGAGCAGGCACGTCGAAGGGACTGCTCCCGTTTAGGTACGAAGGTGGCCCTTCAAGTGAAACACCAAAGAGCGAAGCAGTATCTTGATACTGGTAGGAGGAATACTTGTATTCCAGGGTTGTGAATAAGAGGTAATGATAGTACCACTTTGAGACCTCGGCATTGGAGTCTAGAACTAGAATAGATGTGTCATCACTATCTGGATAGAAGGATTCAATGTACTGCTTCGCGGACTCGAGTGGATTCTTAGGGGCGGTGAGAGGTCGCCTGATGAATGTTCTACTCGGGGAAGGGAAAGAATAACTTGAGAGGAATGATTTGGTAAAGGGATGGAGAGGGACAGAGGGATTGAGAATAACAGTTAAGCTCTTGGGTCGGTGGTGGGCGGTCGGGTAAAATGCAGATTCTAGAGACTTGAGAAGACGTTCCAAGTTTCCAGAGTGAGTGTCTGCATGTATGACTATCTCGAAGTTGGGTTTATGCCATGCTAGAGAGATAAACACAAATTTCGTAAGCCAATTCTTTTCGCGCAAGAGGAGGGATAGGGCGAGGCTTGTACATGCAACTTACCACTTAAAGAGCCGCTGTCTAGTCTGGTAATCCATCTCAAACTATCTGCGGCGTCCCATGGGAGCTCAATCGCGGGCATCTGTAATTTCTTCGCCATATCTGTTATAGTGGCACTGAGCCAGCCGTGCTCATGCTCCGCTGACATTATTAACACCTGGGGGTGCATAAAGTCCCTTAGATGCCTGAGTGCCGTTCTGACAACAAGCATCTTTCGCTCCACCGACATTAAGTCCGTAAAATCGGCACGGGCATCGTGAAAGATTGCCCTGCAGTCAGCATTCTCTTCTGTAATTCCATTGAGCTCCCGAAAGAGCTCTATATCCATGCCGCTATCTCCTATCAGTGCAAAATGGACATTGCTCCTCCCATACATGGACATCTCGCAGGCAATTCCGGCAAGCTTGCTGGCCGCATCTAGATTCCCTGCCACGAAAAGTACATTCCTATTCCAAGCTCTGTTTCCGCCGCCCGTAATCTTTGAAAGGCTAGGGTATAAATGAGGGTACCGGATCGGAACGTCGCTACCCCTGCTGTAGAAAGACCTCGGATCTGGTACATGGGACCACTGCGTTGCCGAATTGAGAACGAAATAAAGCACAAATACCACAATAGTCCAGCAGATATAAGTTGCACGACGACTGCGTCGGGGAAGGCGGAAGTATGGAGCGGAGACGGAAGAGGAACGACGTTTCCATGGGCGGGCGTGGAGGTCGCGGGGGTCACGGGGGTCCAAAGGGGGAGCCATCATTTCTGCATCAAAGAATGCGGACCGATGTAGCCTTCGGCAGTATCCTTATCGGGACACCAGTCGGATTCGATGGGGAAAGCAATAGCAGAGTTGGAACTTGAAGTAATATTTTTCAGCCGATTTGTGACATATATGATCCTTCAAAACTTCGAACTTGGGTTCAGGTTTGAGGAATAGGTCCCGATGAAGTTGTGTTTGTGTTTGCTGGAGCTACTTTGTGTTGGAAGGGTTGCTCAAAGACAAATCCTTACTAAGATGGCAGGAGCCAAGAAATAAATTGTAATGCTCGGGAGTACTCGAGTAGTCTGTGAAACGCAACAGAGGCGTTTGAAGACTGCCCTCTTCAACTAGCTATCCTGTGCCCTTCCTCCACCCTCCGTCCATCCATCCATCCCCGTCACCAATAAAACCACCAACAACCCCATCACTACAAATCCCATCAACTAAATTACTATCCTTTTCTCTCCTACCCTCTCCTTCATCGATTAACATTAGCTCTAACCACTATGGCAAAGGAGAACGAGAAGTCGACCAAACTTGACAAGGGCAAAGGGAAGGCCGCAGATACCCCCGAAAAGAAGGACGGCGATGCCTCGAAGGAATCACAAGAGAAGAATGGGAATGGAGTAAAGAAAGGAAAAAAGGATGAGCCCCAAGAAGGTATGGCTCTTTCCTGATAATGACGCCTTTCAAGTCGATGAAACTGATGGAAATAATAGAAGAGCTCTCGGAGGAAGACCAGCAGCTCAAATCAGAGCTCGAAATGTTGGTCGAGCGGTTAAAGGTTTGTCTGATATTATCCTCGGTCACCGGCAACTTAATCGATGACCATTTGATTTTCTAGGAACCCAATGCCGAACTCTACAAACCTGCGTTGGAAGCAATCAAAAACTTTATCCGAACATCGACTTCCTCGATGACTGCTGTTCCCAAACCTTTGAAATTTCTGCGCCCCCATTACAAGTCTCTTACGGAACTTTATGAGCAATGGTCGGAAGGCGAGAATAAGGTTTGTTTGCAACTCCCAGTATGATGGCTATGGCCACAGGCTAATTACCAAAAGGTTGCCATGGCCGATGTCCTTTCCGTTCTCGGGATGACATACGCAGATGAGAACCGACTGGATTCGCTCAAATATAGACTGCTGGCCCCTATGGAAGACCCCGGTTCATGGGGTCACGAATACGTCCGGCATTTGGCTTTGGAGATCGGCGCAGAGTTCACTTCGCGCCAAGAAAGGGAAGAAGATACACAAGACTTGACTGGCCTAACAATGTCCCTCATCCCGTTCTTTCTCAAGCACAATGCAGAAGCGGATGCTGTTGATTTACTGTTAGAACTGGAGATCATCGACAAGCTTCCACCTTTCTTGGACGAGAATA
The DNA here is from genome assembly GCA_014065205.1 of Tuber brumale. Lineage (NCBI taxonomy): Eukaryota > Fungi > Ascomycota > Pezizomycetes > Pezizales > Tuberaceae > Tuber > Tuber brumale. Next base: position 32,376 of record JACCEG010000436.1, on the reverse strand, counting down.
CCTATCAGAGAGTAGGGTTATATATGATCAGGTGCGTTTTGAGAAAAAGAAAAAAAATTCTGGACCAAGCTCTTGCTAACATTTTCCATAGCATGGTGCCCCTTCTCTCCCCCCCCGATGACAAGACAACTCTGGAGACAGCACATTCCATATACCGCAAATACAATAAGCTAGCCCAAGCTATTACTCTTGCTATTCGTCTTAACGATGTAGACTTGATAAGGGAGGATCTTGATGCCGCGGAGGATCCCGTGCTCAGAAAACAGCTTGCCTTCCTTGTTGCTCGACAACAAATCTCACTGGATACCTCAGATCAGGACATAAACGAGGCACTCAACAATACAAGGTTATCGGAGCACTTTGCGGCTCTTGGTAAGGAGCTCAACATCCTCGATCCCAAGACCCCTGAAGACATTTATAAATCGCATCTGGAGAATTCTCGTGGCTCCGGAGGAAGTGTGGATTCTGCTAAACAGAATCTTGCCAACAGCTTTGTAAACGGCTTTGTTAATGCTGGATTTGGAACGGACAAGCTGATGTTGGTTGAGGATGAGAGCAACAGCTGGGTTTACAAAAACAAAGATTTGGGGATGCTTAGCGCAACCGCAAGTATCGGTATGTTATACCAGTGGAATGTTGATGGATTGGATGTTATCGACAAGTACATGGACCAAGATCAAGAGGATGAAAACATCAAGGCTGGGGCTGCTCTTGCCATTGGAATTCTCAACTGTGGGGTTCGAAGCGAGACGGACCATGCCATGGCTCTTCTTTGTAACGATGAATACCTTGAAAACAAGAGCGTTCCAATTAGAGTGAGTGCGATAATGGGTCTTGGACTTGCCTACGCTGGGTCGCAGCGAGCCGAATTCCTGGAACAGCTTCTACCCATTATCGGTGATTCCTCCATCACGTTACAGGTCTCTGCCATGGCTGCCTTGTCCCTTGGCCTGATATTTGTTGGGTCAAGCAATGGCGATATTTCCAGTACAATTATACAGACGTTAATGGAGCGGGCAGAAGGGGACGATCCTTCATTGAAGGACAAATGGGGCCGGTTCCTTGCGCTTGGTCTGGCACTTCTATTTGTGGGGCGACAAGATGATGCGGATGTCACGTTAGAAACTTTGAAGGCTATTGAGCACCCTACTTCTAAGCACGGTGGGGTTCTTGTGGATGCTTGTGCTTATGCTGGAACCGGCAACGTGCTAAAATACCAAAGCATGTTACACCTTTGTAACGAACATATTGACACTTCTGAAGACGAAAAGAAGGGAGAGGATCTGTTCCAGTCGTATGCGGTATTAGGATTGGCACTCATTGCTATGGGAGAAGACATTGGTGCTGAAATGGCCTTAAGACAATTCGGCCATCTAATGCACTACGGAGATGGAATTATCCGCAAGACTGTTCCTTTAGCAATGGGTCTCCTCAGCGCATCAAACCCCCAGATCAAGGTCTACGACACTCTTTCTCGCTACTCACACGACAATGATATCGATGTCGCGATAAACGCGATTTTTGCCATGGGGTTGGTTGGTGCAGGAACAAATAATGCGCGTTTGGCACAACTTCTGCGACAGTTGGCAAGCTACTACCACCGGGACCACAACTCACTCTTCATGGTCAGGATAGCACAGGGTCTATTGCACATGGGCAAGGGAACTCTGAGTCTAAATCCATTCCACAACGACCGAAGTGTACTGAGCAGAGTCGCAACTGCTGGTTTATTAACGGTGTTAGTGAGCTTGATCGATGCTAAGAGTTGTACGTGCCCTTGATATAACCTCCGATCATCACTCCTGGGATCAGAATTAATCCGGCACTTTTTAGTCATCCTTGAGTCGTCACATTACCTGTTGTACTACCTCGTCACAGCGATGCACCCCCGTTTCCTGATCACACTAGACGAGAACCTCCAGCCCCTACCCGTAAACGTCCGAGTCGGTCAAGCAGTGGACGTAGTTGGTCAAGCGGGTCGGCCAAAAACTATCACCGGTTGGCAAACACAGAACACCCCAGTATTGCTAGCATACGGCGAGAGGGCGGAACTAGAGGACGACGAATACATCTCTCTGAGCAATAATCTTGAGGGATTGGTTATTCTCAAAAAGGTCAGCAGCAATCCTTGACATATTCCCTAACTATTAAAACCAATACTAATCCACATTTCGCGAAAAAATAGAATCCCGAATGGCAAGGAAGGGACTAGAGGGTTAAACGGCATCTTGATAGTATAAAGTTTGGTTTAGGAAGGGCTCCATTGTGGAGTAATTCCTGCTGATGGCCAATTTATCTAGAAAGTGGAATTCGTAGTTTTTTTTTTCATTTCTGCCGCTACCCCCCGGTGTAAATTACCAACGCATGATCAATTATTCCCTTTTTCTTGGCCTAGATACTTGTATTGATTGGTCTATCAATCTTGCTACTTGATACACGATTTGGCGAGTGACTTTTGGTGACGCGCAGCTACTGCGAGCGACCCATGCAGTACCAAGAAGCATGCAAATGCAAATAGGGACAAAAAGCCCGACAGTGCCCACCCCTTCACAAAAGTGCAGGAGTATTTCCGGAAGCTTAAAGGTCCATTGGGAACCTATATCCCTCACAGTAACATAACCCCCCCCCCATCACCTTGATTGTGCTAAAATCCATGCCAACATTCCGTGATACACCATAACCTGGATATTATCATACAACCCCAATGCCTGTCGGAAAACGCTTTTTCAGAGGTAAGGAATATGTTCGAGGGGTGCATAGAAAACCAAAGCTGGTGCTGAGTTATCATATAGATATTTCCCTTTGACGTAGGGATTTCCATACCTCCGATACCCAATTGATCATGGTGCCAAAACTCCTATCAAAGCTTAATCATCAAGCCCACTCCCCAAAACCCAACCTAAGGCGTTACGAATCATAAATTATCATAGGCTCTCTATAACTTATTACACAATAAATGGTATGATACATCTCCCTTCCTTTTATATCCCGGATTAGCCCCCGTACCTGCTAAAACCCAATACCGCCTAAAAAAGACATAAATATGGGGCTAGAGCGGGTGATGCGCCAACGCAACCACCCTTCCATCCTCCAATCGCACAATTCTATATGATACCAGCAGATGCAAAAGAACCTTTCACTCTAATCCTCATCAAGTTTGCCAAAATCAGTCAACAATACGCCATCGCCGCCCTCTAGTAACCCTAATCCCCCGCTGCCACGGGTCATGACCCACTCTTTTTCAACCCTGAAAAAGGTCCAAACCCATCGCCTAAAGATCTCTAAGAGCTCCAGGAGGAATATCCCACCTTCCATTTCGTTGATGTAGTCCAAGTGAGGACTGAGCTTGACACTCCAGGTCCCCCTGAGCAGGAAATCAATGACGATGGCTCCGTAGTAGAGCTCTTTATTTACGAAGTGTCGGTTCGGTCTCAGCCCATACGGGTATTCGCCCGAGGAGCGGCGAGAAGAAAACAGGGTCAATTCCCAATCTCTTGCGATATCCCAGTAGAACGAAAACAGCGAGTTGACCACCACAGCAAGCAACCACAGTCTCGAGAGAGTGGAGCGTGAGAATATATGCGGCTCATCGGGGTTATATCCACGCTGCAACGCACTGCACAGGATTACCGGGAACGCCGAGGCGTACTTTGCAGAATTGTAGAGATGGATTCGTTGCTCTGCGGACGGGAAGCCCTTTCGACGGGCCCGAACATACTCAATCAAACATTGCCGGAACCGTATCAAGTAGGGTACACTTATGGCAAGAGGCATAAGGTAGTTCCCACCAGAAGAACGGTTTGGGATGGGGTTTGTCGAAGAGTATCCACTAAAGAACATACAGACACACACTGCAAAGTCCCCAAGAACCTTTGCATAAGAGGTCAAGGCATCGGCGAGAAGAATATCGGCAAACCGAATGTCTGGGTGGAGCCCACCAATAAGAACCCGACGAAGCATCCTGTTTAGCCCGATTAGCTACCTGTGGCTTAAATTGCTGCCCGCATGTAATCCAATATGGGAGAAGGTTCCACCACAGCACAGCCAAAGGCGACTTGCCTTAAAAACCTCCAGCGACCTCTATGGTGCCAGCCTCCAAATGGCCATAAAAATATACCTACGACTGCAAGGAACAGTAGTACAGGCAGCATCTGCAAGTTCTTGACCGCCTCCTCGTTCCCGGCAGTGAAAACCCAAAAGGCCGTGATGTTCGCCCCAAACAACAGCGCCAATAGAGAAGCGAACTCGTAAACCGACTTGTGAAGCGGAGGTTCGGAAGAACTGCGAGTGTACCGTAGCATCGGCGAGGCATCGATCCGGACGATCTGGAAATAGTGTAGATTAAGGCCAAACAGCCATATCCCTACCCCCTTTCAAGAAATTCAATCAGTCACAAGGTCGATCACGATAAGATGGGTTATTGAGAGTCATGGCAGACCTAGAATGGTAACCAGGAGAACTCGATATGGTAGTGGGAAATAGAGACTCAGTGACTCGGAAGAGCCAATCGGTTCCTCCATCCCGCGGAAGAACTGCCAGTGAGCGGAAGACAAAAGAGCGACTGGAGTTAGAATGTCAACTAAAGCCTTTGGAGGTTCGGCACAAGAACAAGTTAATCCAGTGATGAAGTTCAAGAAAGGAGTCGTGTGCTGAGCGTGGCGAATTCATATCAGCAGCAGCAAGCATTTTATTTTTTGCCAGGGGTCCAATTCAGCCCCAGCGGCTCTGCGATCCCTTTTTCTCTTGGCACAGTCGAATCAGTATCACACCAGAGCTACCAGTACGAGTAGACTATCAGCCTACTGTACCGGCATGCTATCAAATCTCCTGCACAGTAGCCTACCGCACTCCCTATTATCGCAGCTCTACCGATAACGGCGTGAGTTATCATACCCAGAAGCTCAGCATGTAGATCCCGGTCAAAAGGTGTGATGGAAATCACAAAATTGGTGCAAATAACTCAATACCCCAGAGCAAAGCAGTTAATAGGTTTGCAGTGAGGCGACGGTAGTGCCTGCATTCTAGCCATTCTGAGCCTACATATATAATACCGTAATATTATAGTCCTAAATATAGGCAATATATTTCACTTAAAGCAACCTCTCATAGGGGGGTTCCCCATTGACATTCAAGTATAAATTTCCGGACGCCCCCCAACTTGTTCACAATTTCCTTACCACTTACAATTATCATGTATTTCACCCGTACAGTACACGCTAAAAAAAACAAAAACAATGTTCTCATAATTCAATATTATAGACTACAATTTGACAAGGCTGAAATTTTTTTTTATAATAGTATATTCCCATCTCCTCGTGCTGGAAAGAGCACAGTACAGCAGCACCCATAAAATTCTCATCCCCTTCCTTGCACCCCAAGAAGTATATCTATTAACAATGAGAGAACTGAGAACTTTACGGATGCTGCCGTATCAATTACTATAACCCCTAGATAGTTTAAGCATCTAGTCCTAAATGTATCGAATTAGCAACCATAGATGTTTATAAACTACCGTACCGCAAAATCTCGCACATAACAAGCACTATCAGGCTGATTAATATGGCCCATTATTATTAGGCCGCAAGAGCTCTTTGAAACAATCTTTTGTTATCATATCATAGCCTACTTGCAGCGATGTGAAGCCCAGCCGCTCACTCACAACAGCAAATTCAGGCCATACCTGAGCCTGGTTGAGTTGCCGTAGTTATGTGCGAGGTTTTTTTAGGCATTCCACTTCTCTCTACAATTTAATTAAATTCAGAAGATGGAAAGCTTGTCCATGCACTTCGAACCCCATAGGGTCGCTCAAATAATCAAAACATGGAAGGTCACGATGAATGGTATGGAGGGATAACTTGCTACGAAGATGTTCTGTGGTCATATTGGGGAAATCTGTTTTGCTGGTTCTTATTTGTTGGTGACCACAACCTCGAGGGTTGGCCACGAACAAAAAAGCAAGACAGTTGACCAAGGGTATGCAAAGCTTGCGCAATCACTCTATTCATTTGGGGAAATATAATTTTACGCTTTTTCTTCTTCAATTTTTGTACTAGGCAGAATGGCAGAAACAGTGTTTGAAAGATCCTTAAAAGCATGATACAAGTGACTTTTCTTAAACGAAAGGATAGGTTATCTGACCCGAGATACTACGATAGATATGATACTTTAGGGTACTACCTATCATACTAAACTTTTAGACTTATGATATAATATTATGATGCCGGCCCCTACCAGGTCGTGAGTGGCTTCCCCGTAAATTACGTTATGATACCGCCTTTCTCTTATCGTGATGAATTTTTCTTTTCATAGACTACCGTTACATTAGATATTTTTTCATCACTACCCAGTCGTAACCCGAAAAAAAGGAAAAACGGAGAAGGGGAAGAAAAAAAGGTATGACAAAAATATCGCCGGCCAATGCTGGTAGGAAGTAGAGAAACCATCATTTTTTAGGTTTGTTCTTCCAATATCATGATATGACTATCATCTATCGTCGTATACGCAATCCCGGCATCGGCCAATTCGTAGATGGCCTTTTCAACATCAGCCAAAGTTAAGCCACACATTTGCGCGATGGTGTTGACATGTGTTCCATCTGTGTGCTGGGGTTTGGACCGGACCACATCAAGGATCCTCCTGCAATGCGGGCTGGCATTAGGTGGGCAGTAGCGGGCCCCTCCTCCGCCTCCGACCACCACGCCCATACCACTCATCGGGACATCTCGCCCGTGTCCTTGGCCATGCGTTTGGTGTGCCGTCGCACCGGCTGTTTGTCCGAATTGCTCGGGGGGGCCTCTTGTCAAGTGCAAATGAATTGCTGTCGCCTCTAGAAGGTGGTAGTGTATTTCATTGAAATCCGTGATGGGGCGAATATGATGGGCACCGAGGTGGCGCTTGCCACCGAAGGCTTTAAGGGTACCTAGAACCCGGACATATTGGTTTGGCTGAAGCTTTTGGGAAGGTCCATCAGGAACAGCGGTGGCTTCAACCCATTGCTTAACTTCCAGGGTGCCAGTGCCATCGTCCATCTTATAGGTATTGTTCGTTGCTTGCTCGCTGACGCCACGAATTTGTGCAACAAGTGTGAGCTAGTGACGGACATTCAGTTATATGCTCATAAAATAAACAGCGCATCAGCAATCATGTGTATCTTACCTGAGTTAGCTCAACGTCATCGATCTTAAATTCAGCTTCCGGATGAGGCTGGGTGGCCTCAAGTACCTGTTTAATTGTAACAGGACGAAGAGTGCTCGCAGAACGACTCTACAGATGTTAATTTGATTCAGACGGATGAGGTTTGCGATATATAACCTGGGCTACTTACTCCCCGTGAAGCACTTCCACCTGGACTAGCTTGACTCCCACCCTGTGAACCGCCGTAGTTGGTAGAAAATCCTCCTGCACCTGCTCCCCCGCCGGCCCCGTAGGAGGTGTAGCCTCCTCCGCCATAGCTATTACCGTAATCTGAAGATCAGGTCAGCATAAACTGTATAAAAGGGTTTAATAGGAATATTCTTACCCATGATGTATTTACTTGTGTGTCGTTGAGAATTGGAGTGTAACAGGTGAGAGAATGGAGATGAGTGGGGGATTGAATCGAGTCAGATCCTCTCTAAACACGCTTTACGCGTTCGCGTGGCTGCCAAGTCATCCAAGGCTGCAAGAACTGTTGGCCTTAAGCCGGGCCGCAACCGTAGGGCCGGGTAACACTCAGAGACTCTTGATTTACCACATGCCATGATACGGTAGTCTACGGCAGCCGGTAGCAGATTCTAGAGCGATGGACCGTACTTGAGTCATGGCAGGGAATAATAGCGATCTGGTTTCAAGTTGAATTGTCACTACCAACAAGAAAGCTTCCTCCCTTCCGGCCTCAAGATGATTGAAATGTTGTTAGATACCTACTAACTTACATCAATCTGTGATTTTAATGTCTGGATAGATTTATAACCGGAAGACCATGATCTTTGGGTTTGGTATTGGGGGTTTTGTGCGGGAGCCTCAGGTACAGTACCAGTAGACTAATGACCGCCTGCCGCCTACAACAAAGTACTGTACCGGTAACTTATCATAAGCAAAAGAGTAGCCAAGGCACACACAGCTTCGAGGGGACATCATCCCACTAGGCCCAATTCAGTTAACTTATCTACCAGTATGCCTTTTCTTAGGAATTGCTCGTGCATATTTGTCATTGAAGATGAGTTTTGCGTGAACTGCAGACTGTGGTCTAGGTTCTGTTTTCTACTACGGGAGGGGAAAAAAGGACAAGGAAGGGGACACGGCTATGCAGGTTTATCGCGACCGAAGCCATACAAGTATCACCCCACTCACAACAAATCCCTTTCCCAAAGCCGATACTTGTGCTTGAGTAAATGATTTGCGATCGGGGTTAACCTCATTTACTCCTAGTTCTAAGGGAACGTACCAGGCAACTTAGCTCCATCAACCCCACAAAGCTTGTCTCCGGGATCGCCTCTGGGAAATATCCCTTTGTAAATGTTCAATCGCCCCTGTATAACCGGGCCTTACCTATGGTCTAGACGCCCTCGACGATCCTTCATAGATACCGGTCAAACACTCCAATATGAGCAGTCTAAAAAGGCTTATTGAAATATTATGCAGAGGTGCTTGGCTAGGGAGGGGTATCAAAATTCGTCTTGTCGTGGGTTCTTCAAGTATATGGTTAGTGGAAGTTACAGCTGTGGATCTGAGTCCAGGTATTTTGTGGCCATAATGAGTCTTTCCCGACCTTCACAAGATGACATCTAATTTCAGATACGCTACCTTTCAGAGAACAGGGATCAATCTCTCACGTTATACTAATATATTCTAACGCTCGGTACTACACTATATCAGGGAGTGTAGAGTACGGTACCTATACTATAGTTCCATATAATTAGTCTATGTATTGACCTACGAATAGCGTCACTCGAATAGGACCGCACAGCGAGCGCTGGTGATACGATCCAGACCACCTACCGTGCCGGTATACTACTGCAGCGCAAGCCCCCCCTGCGATTGCTTCTACTACTGCACTACAAACCGAAAGCTATGGGTATGACAAAGAAAATTCCTGTCCCAATTCGCCCATAACTCTCCACAAAAACAGTATCAGATCTCCTTCATCGGTACCGGTATGCGCCTCCTCTTCCCCTGATTCAAGCCACTATCGATATCCTTCCGTTGCAAGCCGGTCTCTGGACCTCCCGTTCCGTGGGTTCTTTAGGAGTTTTCATCTTTTTATCTGCCGGCACCGTGCATATCATACGTTGTTGATATCGCGCTGTCCATGTGGTGGCGTGCTCTACAAGATAATGGTATAGCGAGGACCTCTGAGCCCTAGAAAAACATAAAGGTTAGGCCCGAGATTACAGCTGCCGAACCTATGTGGCTTACCGGCTTCCAGCTGCTTAGCCAATGATTGGCACTGTAACTATTGCTCCTTTACCAACTGGCCCATTGTATCATAGGAATAAGGTGGAAAGTTCAACGAACCCAACTATCCAACATCCCGTCTCCTCTGCAAAAAAATGTTGGTGACAATCGCAAGAGCCCCTGCCCGCCTGCCCTTCCTGGAGCTAAAATTCAAGGATAAGGACTAGTACAAGCATCCCCTGGGTTGTGCGTAATATTAATAATTCAGAAAGAAAGACCAAAGCTGGAACTGGAGCGGACCCCAACCAACGCGATGCGCTTGACGGTGATTCTGGCAGGGGTGTGGGACTTTCACGAATGGGCACGAATGTTTTTTTGTTGTAACTAGACTTGCGTCTGCGAGAATGGGCAAAAAATGTCAGACGACGTACGGGGCCTGCACAGTCCCCTCCTGCCGTCCCACTGTTTATTTGTGGGAGGAACAAGACACGGCATCCTCTAACTGCCGTACGATACCCAGTCCTTTCGGAGAGCTCTGTTGAACAGAACGTCGATGGAGTACATTACAAAAGTACTGCACTAAATCCTTTTTAGTCTGAGATGAGGTATAGAGCTAACTCTCGTACCCCCCACGCGATAACTTACTTTGTGTACTGAAAAAAAAACCCGACGTTTGGGACCCTTACACTCTGGCCAGTACTACCGTCAACAGAGTCGTGCAGGATGCCACCGAGTCAAATGTGCTTACCATGGCAATGCCGACACTCCAGTAGGAGTGGCACAGGTTCGACAACGTCAAGTATAACCCTTTCCGCAAGCGATCTCTTGGATGGGGTATATATTTCGCGCACCCTGAAACATCTGGGCTTCCTGTCTGTGGGGAAAAGAGGAGGGCTAAACTGCTACATCCTGGCGATTGCTTACAGTAGATGAGTCCGTAAAGCAATAAGGAGCAATGGGTTCTGGGTACACAAACTGGAACTGAAACTGGAAGCTTACTGAAAGCTCAGTACTCGTACTGTACTCGTACAAACAAGCTTCCAGAATACCATGAACTTCTATCCCTTGGTCTCTCTGAAACAGTCAAATTCGTATTAAAGTCAGACACACTAAGCCTGTCCTAGAACGGTTTGAATTTTGAGAGAATACTAGACCCGCCAAGAGGAGTGCTGAGTCATTTGAGCAACAGAAAAGATCTGAAAATCCGGCTTTGCCTGCTATGGGGGGTGGGTGTCTTGCGGCGCGGGTATGATTTGAAATCGCGATCTGAGATCGACTCTTGGTAACTTTAATCATTTCTGCCATCTTGGTTGGGATTTGTAGGTAATAATCCAAGTTAAATTTGCCCAGACGAAATCTCAAATCACGATTTCAAATCATAATCGCCTCCTAGCTCTTTCCAAACCCGGCCCCCAGCGCGCCTTGCTGCTCTGGGATTAAAATTTATTTGATCGATATGTACCCGACCGTTTTCAGAGAGACCGTGGGATAGTTTATCTCACGAGCGATCCCAAAGAATTCAGCACTAGAACCGCAATTCCATAACATCGTATGTCATATAGGTCAAGAGATATATATAAGACCTGTCCGATATATTGTTGACCGGAAGCGGCCGACTTAAGTTACCAGTGCATCACCAGAACACACTCGGGGTAAAGTATTGGGACAGGGAAGGAGGGGGGGTTTGCGTGGGAGTGAATCAGTGGCGGAATCACGCAAACCTCCCAGAAAGGGTATCAATTCCTGCCAAATACTCTATTTCCTAAGCGTGTACGGTGGGATCTGGATTAAAATACCATGTTCAACAATAAGTTAGGTGCAAATGGAGCAATTCCTATTTACATAAACGGCCTAAAAGCTAATAGCAGTTCCCTTTTTTGCCATTGGGCTACTAGATCACACGGACGTGAGATGCCTCGTGGATCAGGAGAAACGATACCAGCACACACAAGCCGAGACAGCAAGGCATGGAGCAAGAGGGCATCAGTCACTATTCCTACGAATAAAGGCCCGAACACGGCACGGAAAAGGAGCGAGGCTCGATCGGAATGCTAGACGGTGTGTCTAAGGGAAGGAAAAGTGGCCAACCAAGAGCGAACCTCAATACCACACCGGGGGGGGGGGGGGATGATGGCTTCGTGATACCCGACGTACTGTACCAGTACCGCACCTTTTACAGCACGGATGCCTCGAACTAAATACGGTACTCGAGTACCGGTAAAATGCACTTGGACCTACGAGCACTTTCGCCTCCCATACCGTACTCGGTCAAACGCCCTGGTTGCGAATTTCTGCTGCCACCTCATCTCAGCGTGCGATCATGTGTGCATCAATTGCCACCAGGCGGGTGGGACATTTTCCTCCGTTTGCAGGGGAAGAGGGTGAGATTGCCCCCCCTCTCATTCATGTGATCCAAAACTTCGGCCTCAGGGAGGCTGGGACCTGGGGCAATAAATGTTGCACGAAACGATATCAACAGGCATAAAGCAATTGCATAGGTGCAGTGAGAACTCTTTCTAAACAAAGGCCTGGGATATGATAGGGTACTCGAGATCAAGGGAGTCCAAGTTCGTAATTTCCCATACCGGGGAGTACCATTTGCATGTAGCAACTGTATCATAGAAGTACGGTATCAGGGCACAGTAAGAAAACTCTAGGATTAGCGTTTAGCATTCATTGTAGTAGGCTTCTGCCGATGGCTCCCGGTACCTAGACTAACGCTAAGCTACCGGTATCTCAGAACCTTTTACTGTAATGCGATAGTAAACCAGAGTACTTGATAACGGAAGGGGTCCATGCGTTTAATCAAATTTTGCTGTACCTAACTGTGGGGAGTGATACAATAAGTTACTCGAGTGTTAGAGTTAGACTGCCGGTAACCTCAAAACGGCCAGCTCCGATCAGCCCTCTTTTGGGATTGGCGCCTTCCTGGTTCAGTCAATTCCCAAGCCCACGGTTTCCCGGTGTTCGTCTTGGGCTTCATACTGGTTCAACTGGGGAATTTCGTTCTTGACTGCTGAAGATACCATATTGCGAGTCGCCCCCCAGGTTGTGGAGACTGAGGCTCAAGGTATTCGCCACAATGTCTAATCTACTCTGTCAGGTATGACACCGCTCAGTAGCTCTCAAGATTGGATATTTCGAAAATGAAATAAAAAGGGACGAAAACGGAAATAAAGAACAATGCGATACCCACCCACAAACGATGGGTTTAAGCTTTCCTTGTGTACCAACCAAACATTACTAAGTTATGCAGATAGCATCTTTGTTCCCTTCCTTCTAGTGTGCATCAGGCGTGGAAGAAAAACCGAGTCGCCTGTAGTATGACTCCAGGGCACACTGTACCATTCTCGTGCAGGTCCAGGGAGCAGCTTTTGTGAAGCTATATTGGAGCTATTTGTCACCAATGCCGGCATGCCCGCTGCAGAGAATATTAGGTGCCTATAGTACTTTAATAGAGAGTGTACTCGAGTATTTACTGGCAAGAGTGGAGCCCCAGACCGATCCTTCATACTCATTAAAATACCGTAGCGGTACCTTATGAACATCTACTCACGCCTCGTGCCCCCATTTGCTCTCTCCTTTTCACAAACTGGGTATGGCCTGTATCCTTATCACCGCAGAGGCGACTCTTACTCTATGGTGTGTTCCGTAGAGTGAATTCCGGAGGTTGCTTTCTGTGCCGCTGTGCATATATTCCTCGCTACGTGCCTGCTCTTGATCATTTTTCTCCCATTGAGAAAACTTCCCCAGCAGTGGAACTTCCCCGCTGCACACGCCCCCCCACACCACCGTACCAACGCTTTCGCTCAATCTCTCGGCCTGCAGTGGTCCCTATTGCCCCGCCATCTAAGTAGGGATCTGCATTCCCAACTTATTATTGCTCATTCATACAGAACACACTCTTCCTTGATCCCTCGACCTTGTTACTGGCTTGCTGTTGCCGCGTGGTTGTCGAAAGGAGCCTCTCAGCTCTTCAACCCCCGTCAGTAGATCGTGTGGATCTTATCTGCCCGGCGCCAGCCCAAAACACTCGTCAACAGTGACGCTTGTGCGGCGCCGCCGCCGCCGGTTGTCTCAAACTATTCCTTCTTGCTTATTCTTACCCGCCTGTCACCAAATTTTTTTTCTCCAAGCATCCTCTAACCTGCCGGTAATAACTCGCCTTTGGAGCGAGAGTGACCACCCCTCCTTGCTTTATTGATTGCCTTTTCCTTGTCCCGTCGAGGACATCCCATATCGCCTGCCCAATCTTTCCTGGTCGCTATATCAACCCGGGTCCCTTGCCTGAAGAACGGAGTAGGACGGGAGAGGAGGAGAGGTTATTAAAAAAAATTGTGTGTTTTGGGATTAGTTCTTCAACCGGCCTCATTTTTATTTAGGGTCTCCCTTCCTTTCCCCCGCCCTTTGCCCTCGGAGAAGGAAATCATTACAAACACAGCGCTGAAGGTACGTACGAAGAAGTGATTGGGTGGACGGGATTTTACCCCCGACGACCGAACACCAACTCCGAAGAGCTATCGTATCAACATAGACAATAGTGGACGAGAAGCTGTTTTCCTCCTCCTTCATAACTGGGAGCTACTTTATTCTTTACCGGGACCACTGGAAGGTGGCAGATAGATAACATCATGTCTGGGGGGTACGCGCTCCATTCCATTTCCAAGATTGACTCTTTCGCTTGTCATGTGGGACTTCAATGTGATCTTTGACGGAAGCCTTTGGCGTCACTAGCACTAGAGCTAATTAACCGGACCGACCCGAATAGATCTCTAAAGGACCTATCAAAAACCCTTAATGTGGCCTTGTCTGCACCGCTCCCTCTCTATCCTTTACCGGATGACGTCCTTAATGTCATACATGCTTACCTCAACAAACATATAAATTCGGATGATCACGATTCCCAACGACTTCATGACGAGTTGTTGAACCTACATGAATCGAAGGTCCGAAATAGGCCAGAGAATCATGCTACATTTCTAGCATGCTTCCGGGCCCTTCGTCCTGGTCTGGTCGGTGTGGAGCGGTTATTAAAGTGGTGGGATATACTCGTTCGACCAACGTTAGATTCCATGGGGCAAGCAAAGGTTGTTGTGGCGGATGCTCGAGCTATAGTTCTCAGCGTGCTGGCTTACGATGACGAGGATGACCCGACGGGAGAAAAGGCAAAGGGATCGGCAGTATTTACGGATAAGCTGTTTGAGGTTTTTCTGGAGAAGACCAAGTTGATATCCTCAGATAGAGGTGCTGGGTTTAAGGAAGAGCAGAGGCAGAGGTTTGTTTCTGCGAATGTTGAGGCTGTGCTTTTGGCCTTTGGGAAAAGGAAGCCAAAAGTCAGTCATGGTTTTGCAAAATCACGAATGATCAAGGCTGACAAGGGAAATAGGTATTCCTTGAGAAGATCGATAGCTTTGTGGTGCAGAAGGAGTACAGGCTGCAAGTGCTGGGTTTGTTGTGCAGCTTTGTGCGGTTACAGGGGCCGCACCTCTACCAGATCCTACAGACCGAACTCCTCGACCACCTTCTACAATGTCTTGAGAACGATACATCGACTACGGTCATCTCTTTAGCTCTGACTGTCTTGATCATGTTCATGCCTCATTTGTGCAACTCGTTAGCATCTTACCTTCCCAGACTCTTCGTGGTCTACACTAGGGTGCTCTGTTGGGATAAGTTTGGTGTGGTGCGTTTGGAAGAGACGAAATTCGCCGGACACAAAGACAATTATTCTAGGACAAATGCTCCTCTACCTCAGGCTAAGGGCGAAAGCTGCAATAGCCCTTGGCAGAAACTGGACTCTTCCTTCGAGACTGCAACTTCGACAACCCCAGATGTGAGCGATTACTTCACGTTCCTTTACGGATTATACCCTCTCAATCTTATGGCGTTCATCCGAGAGCCCTATAAGTTTCTGGAGCGAGCAAAATACAAGGACGTTGACCACTTAGATATCGACGAAGAGACTATAAGACAGCGAACAGAAACATACCGCCAACGGCACACACTTCATCCAAATTTCCTGAATCTGACGGCTGAGACGGAACTAAGCGATCAAAGCCGCTGGATGAAGGTCGAGCCAGCGGACGTGACGGCGGAGTGTATCGGTCTTGTTAACAGTAGTATCCCAATGGGCCCTGCACACGACCCAAGGGCTAAAGGAGCTGTCCCAACTGCCACTACAAAGCCAGAACTCCCCGAGGCACTGGTACCTACAGAGGATATTCCTAATGAAAGCCTATTGTCTTCTGAAGCCGTAGATGATGACCACGCATCCAATTCCGACGCCTCCGCGCAAAGCTGGAGGGGCGACACCCCTGCAATATACCCAAATAACAATTACCCTGAGGTCCTTGGCCTCTTCTCACGCCCTCCCGTAGGGTATGGGGCCCACTCGCGGGGTTCCCCGTATACAATACCTCGGGATTCCAAGACACCCGATAGTCCAACAATACCGCACACAATGGCACCATGTGAGGAAGAAGAGCGGCTCCAAGACATGATCCGGCTCCAAGAGAATTTGCGTGCAAACTTGCATGAATCTATGAAAACCGATTCAACGCATTCGCTACCACCGCTTCCTGGACCACCTCCTTCCGGCCCACCTCCAGGATATGGAAGTGTTACGGCTTCACCCCGGCTCGACGCTTACGTTCACTCACTCAGCCAAAATACAGTACCGCGGTCACCAGCGCTTCGGCCGGCCGCGTCCGACACCCAGGGGACTATCGCATTCCTACAAAGGGAGGTGATGTTGCTCAAGAATGACTTAAATTTCGAGCGTTATCTCAAACAGCAACATCTTTCCCACATTGGCCATTTACAGAGAAAGCATATTAAGGAGGCCACTGCGGAAGCAGAGACACAGAATTTGATTAACACTAATAAGACATTGAAGGCTAAATTAGAAGAGGCGAAAAAGGCCTATACAATTTCGAAGCAGGAGGCTTTGAAGAGTAAATCCCAGGCTAAAAAATGGGAAGCTGAGCTCAATCTCAAGATACGAAGCTTGCGAGAAGAGCAAAGGGCGTGGAAACGTGATGAGGAGTCAACAAAACAAGCTCTCCAGGCGGCCAGAGAGGAAGCAGACCATTTGAGGAAGCTACTGGCTGAGAACGAAGCGGAAGGATTGCGATCTCGACAGAAGCTCCAATCGATCTCATCAGAGATGGAGGAAGTCAGTAAACTCCGAGCACTCGTCGATCACCTTAGTAGTAAGCTGGCTCAGCACGAATCTCACTCCGAAGAAATCGAAATGCGCAAACAAAGTGAAGAGGCCGCCCTAGCCCACGCGGAAAGGATCAGAATGAGGTTACAGTCACGGGAGCAGGAGGCCCAGGACATGAAGCGGTAAGTTCCGTACCCGTTTATTACAGTCTTTTGGTACTAACAATTGCAGTGGCTATGAGAACAAAATCCAAGAATTAGAGTCACGGATTAGTTCACTGTCAGGTCCTCTGCCTGCCGCCCCTGGCCAGGGTTTCCAGGAGATGATTGATAATGCCCTTTCGGCCACGAATGCTCGTTTTTCTTCATTGAGGAATGAACATAACCAACTTCTGAGCAGATATTACAATTTAAAGATCAAGTGTATCAAACTTCAAGCAGATCAGGAGCTTTCAAACCTTCCTCCACATCACAGCAGCCTTGAACATCATCAAACATCCCCTATGAGCCAGGGATTTAACGACTTGCACTCGTCACTCGCCCTCTCTGACAGTGAAGGTAGTCGATGTCATAGCCCGCGCGGGGGTAACCACCTTTATCACTCGGAGGGGTCCACAAGCCCCCACTCGGGTAGTTATCCTGAGTCGGCGAAAAGCAACTATTCGGGAGGTCAGAATATGTATTTTTTGCCTAACGATCGTACTCAGAATATCCAGACTGCTCCAAATAGTGCTATGAATACCATGTCGCCAGGTTATATCTCTCCTGGGCCGGCTACAGCGATGGGGGGTGGCCAGTTTTCGATGGGATTCGGCAGTCCAGAGCCACATCAACACCCATCATATCAGCAGCAACACCAACGGAATTATCCAGGCCAGCAGCCGGCTCAAGAGCACCCCAACCCACCCCCACTAAAACGTAGGCCTTCGATCGTCGGGAGCACGGTTTCCGGTGCGGACAACCAGAGTATGAAGACAGTTACTTCCACCACATCATCTGAGAAAAGACGGCAGGAGAAAATCAAGGCCAACTCGGAAGTCAGAGTGAGGGGAAGAGGTTCGTGATTTGATTTTTATTATTATTAATTGGTTTTGTTCGTTTGCTTTCTTCGCTTTCAGGCCCTGCCCTCGCCTGTATCCCTTAACTGCTCTCCTCAATTTCTCTCTGCTCTTATCTCCAAATGCCGGATGTGCTGTGTCAACAATATTTTTTCAAACGTAAAACATTTGGGGAAATATGCCACACCACACCCATACGCCACGAGCGAGCCGACTCCAGCCCACATGTCCAATTCCCTGGGACCAGAAGTACAAGCCATATGTGCTTCCAATCCCATGGGCAGTTCAGCTTACCGTACCCGGTACTCTTTTTCCTTTTTTTTTTTTTTTTCCCACCCCCCCCCCACCACCCACCCACAATCAATCAACACTCCTGGATAAACCCTTCCCTCCCCCCCTTTTCCCTCCCAACGTGGCTTGTCTAGGATAACGGCTGTGGCTCAGGTTACATGTTTTACACACCCTTGCACCTTCCCTCCCCTTGCTCTCCCCTTTTAACATCCCATCCCAATTCCCATTTCTTTTACCACATCAAATATCATAAGCAGAACACTATAGACTACACATTATCACCTAACGTACCGTATCTAACTTCTTTTTTTTCTCCACCCAGGCGGCGTCCAGAACATCGGCAAGAAGGAAAAAGAAAAGGGGGCGAAAAAGGAGGACAAGAAGAAGGACAAGAAGAGCCGGTTTCCAACCGGGAGTGGGTTGGCTGGTATTAGGGGGTTTGTCTAGCTAGCTAGAGTTTTTTTTTTTGTTGTTGGGAGGGATTTGCTTTTCCTTCTTACAGTACCGGTAGAGTGAGGAGGATACCGGTATGCAGGGAAGTGTGGGTATGGTACTTTTCCCGGGCCAGAAAGCGCCAGTACCAATACAGTACCCAGAAATGGGGGGGGGGGGGTATACTTTGTGTTGGCGTTCAGATACGGACAGATTTTTAATCATTCTTTTTTTTTTTTCCTTTTAATCCCTATTTTTTCGGGTACGGTGCTTGTGGTCTGGGCAGGTATCATACCGGTATTGGTAACTGGTTATCGTAATGGTGGTGGTTCTCCTCTAACCGTTGTTTCTATTATATGGGGTATGATACTAATTTACCAGTGCTCGAGTGCTTACTACTAGTAGTAGTACAGTACCAGTACCGGTAGTTTGCTTACTTACTAGTGCAGCTACTACAGTATCATATCATAACTATGATAGTCTAATGTACTTGCTATCGGAACTGGATAATGAGGATCTCTTTCCTTTCCTTTTCCCCTCTTTTTTTTCTTTTTTTCCCTTACTTCCGCGGTGGGTTTCGTTTATTTTGGGCCTTACCTCCCCTAGCGTGGCGTCGAGAGAAAAAATAATACGGTAATTGAGGAGGTTGAAGAATTGACAAACTAACGGACGACCTTTTCCGAAATCGATAATAAGTTACTTTTCGATATGCTTTCTTGTAACACTGTGGTTCCGCGTTTTTTGTTTTTTTATATATACCTTACTTATTACGTTGCCGGCACGTGGGGGGATGGAATATTTCTCCTATGAACTCGAGTATCCTATTCTTTTCACCTTTATATATTTTCTTATTTCTTAGTTTCCATTCCCGTTGCTTCTTCTTCATGCCGGGAAAGTACGAGTGCTATATATTATACGGGTAACGTTTTCGAGATGTTATGAGTTCCTGTGGGGCACGATACCGGTAAACTAGGAAGAAGAAGAAAGAGAGGAGTTATGGGGGGGCGAAGTTGGTTGCTAGGGGAGATTAAATTTAAGCTTAGAGTCCCTGCATTCTGGATTTCGCTTCCGCCTCAATCTGTGTTTTGCTTTTGATATGGTAGGGTGCTTTTAGTGGGGGGTCAAGCCCGGTGGAGCGTGGGTGGGCAGGCAGGCAGGCCGGATTCCAACAAGCCGAATTTCCATAGGAGAACTCCGAACAACGGTTAGTTAGGTCTAGTAGTCAGAGCTTCTTCTTCCTCCTTTTCCCCATGCATATCTCGTCATCGGAGAATGTGATACCATGAGGAAGGTACCGTGCCATTATCGCACTGCGAAACCTGGGCGTTGGGTGTGTTCTCTGCTCGAGTAGTACCCCGTTGCGCGATATTTAGCTAGCTCGCATATCAACATCGGCATCATGTTCTTGTAGCGTAAGGGCCTCAATGGCTCACGGTAATGAGTAAAGCTCCGTCCCGGAAAGTAAAGGTTTGTAATATTTGTAAGCGCAGTAGATGTTCCTCCGCCCTACCCACGATTGGGGCGTGAATATGTGTGTGTATGTGAATATTTATTTCTTTGGTATGCGCTATCACACCGACAAGTGCTTTTCCACTTCAATTGTATCTCTATTCTCCGCGAGTAATTCCTCCGCCTGTTCCCGTAGCCTCCTCCCCGGCGACGTTGCAGGCTTCTGCGGCTGCTCGCGGGGGTTATCCTCCCTTTCTTTGTCCCGCTGCCTTTCAAGGGCATGGTAGAGTTGGTGGTCCCATCTGATATCACCATTAGCCGTCCGGAAACCGGTACTCGAGTATATTGCCAACAGGCGATGTCCGAGGAGGAAAAGAAAAGAAATAATGCCGGATAAGGTGACTCACGGTGATAGGTCCTCGGGCTCAGGTGGGTACACAAATGGCTCCTTTAATTCCACCGTCATCTTCTTGATTGCTCGGGGCCGATACCATTCGATTTTCGGCCGGTAGAGATCCTTGTCCTTGGCCCGCCGGACATTTTGGTGCTGGATGAAGGACCTTACGGAGAGGACTTCGACATTGTAGGCGTGTAACAGATAGTCTTTTAGATCTAGTTTGTTAATGTTCAGGGGAACGATGAATTGTGCGTAGTTTGGTGGGAGGTGGGGCGTTCGGACGAGTGCGAGGGTGAAATTTGGACTAGGAAGGTTTTTTTTTAGCCGGAATTGAGCAATTGAACTCAATTGGAGGAATGAACAGACTTACAGGTAAACTTTTTTCGTTCCGAAAGGCATTGTGGGGCGTGGATCGCGGAGGATGTGGTTGTTTTCCCAGATATCACCGTTCGGAGATAGAAAAGAAGTGCAGCTCCTGGGCAAATCTTGTCACGAGTGGCCCCTCAGAACGTTTCCCTTAGCTGTCTTGGCATGGATTGGCCTTACCTCATTCATTCCATCACGAGTCTCCAGCCTTTGACTCCCTCACCACCACCGATAATTCACCAATCTACAAACCATACCAACCAATGTCATCTTCAAATAGACACCCCTCCCGCCGTGAAATGCCCTACCGAGAACGTGAGTCGGACCACAACTCCCGAAAGCGCACCCGCTCTCCAGAACCAGACCTCAACCCTCCATGGCGGAAACAGCACCAGCCTAAAAAACGCTCCTCTCCTCCTCCACAACGTGCGGCGAGCAGTGCAGCCGGTGCCGGCGGTGGCGGGGACGACCACTTGGAGCGACGGAAGCAGGAGCGCCATGTCCGGGAACAGACGAGACTTAACGCGCTTCAGGAGGATGAGCAAATGCGGGAGTGGGTGAACCAGGAGGATACGTTCGTGCTCAAGCAAGCGAAGAAGAAGGCCGAGATTCGAGTTAAAGAGGGGAGGGCGAAGCCGATCGATTGGCTTGCAGTAAATTTGAGGGTTATCGATAAGGATAGGAGTCCCCTTGATGACGAGATTGCCGATGAGGATCTGGACGTTATTGATCCAGTGTCTATACTGGACGGGTTGGATGAGAAACAGTTGGAGGAATTGGAGGCCGAGATCGATGCTTACATTTCGCTGGAGACCAACAATAATAATCGGGAGTACTGGGCTGTAGGTTATCTACTTTTCTACTATTTCCTCGATGCTCGAAAGCTAATTTCCGCGCTCAGACCATGAAGATCATATGCCGAGACCGGCGTGATAAGTCGAAGGGGTCTGCTCCAGAAGGCAGAGCTGTCAGTTCTGTTGCTGGAGATGTCGATAAGCTCTTCAGCTCCAAGTCTCTAGAAGAACTACAAACACTTGAAGCACAAATCGTCAGGAAGCTCAACTCGAACGAGCCGATTGACGTAGATTATTGGAATGAGCTCCTACATAGCTTGAGGGTTTGGAAAGCTAAAGCCAGCTTGAAGAAGATCTACGGTGATGTGATCAAGAGCCGTCTAGAGATTCTTGTTAGGCAGCAGAAGGATGAGGCAAAGACTGTTAGAGCAAAGCTCGAGGCTATCCTCAGTGGATCAAAGGGGGTTCCGGAAGGGCCCCAAGCAGAGGAGGACATGAAAAATGTTGTCTACAAAGAAAGCCGGGTTGTGCCTTACGCCATCGAGATGGACCCAGAGCCAATGTTAAGATTACGCCACGAAGAAAAAGGACTAGAGTCCGCCGACGAGAAAGCCTTCCTCGAGCATTTAGAGGAGGAGCGCCAAAAGGTGCAAAAAATGGGCTACGTCCCCGTGAAGGCTCGACAACAATACAAAGCCCCCTACAAGAAACGCTTCTTCTGGCAGAAACGCGCACTGCCGAAAGTACCAGCGCCCAATGCCCCACCAACCTCCCGTTTTGCCGCGGTTTTCGATAACGACGATTTCTCGCAAGCTACGAAAGCCCTCTATGAACGGGAAGTTGCTCGCGGCGTCGGCGACAACGAAGAAATCTTCACCGGCGAAGAGGAAGTTACCACCACAGGTCCCAAACCAGCCTGGGCGAGCAAATACCGTCCCCGCAAACCTCGCTACTTCAATCGTGTCCAGATGGGATACGAATGGAACAAATACAACCAAACTCATTACGACCACGACAATCCCCCACCCCGTGTCGTCCAGGGATACAAGTTCAATATCTTCTACCCGGACCTCATCGACAAGACCAAGGCTCCTACATACCGTATAGAGCGTGAGGGTGGACGCAAGAGGGGTCAGAGCTTTGCTCCAGCAGGGGAGGAAGATACTTGCCTTATCAGGTTCATCGCTGGGCCCCCGTATGAGGATTTGGCGTTCAGGATTGTTGATAAGGAATGGGATTACTCTGCTAAGAGAGAGAGGGGGTTCAGGAGTTCGTTTGATAAAGGGATTTTACAACTGCATTTCCAGTTGAAGAAGATTTATTACAGGAAGTAGATAGCGCTAAATAGGGGAGGCTGTGCGCGGCATTGTGTGTATATTGCCAAGTTGTTTGTTTGCCCACGGTTATTTGCTGGCAGGTCGTTTGCCTCTGAGGATCCCACTTATAATTGGAGCTAGCGCTAAATGTGTACGAATAGTGGAAACATCGGGCGTAGTTTTACGAATGAATGACAACGTGAGATCCTTTAATCACCGTTCCCCCCCCCCCTCTCTCTCTTTAACCCCAACCGGCCACCCCAAAGCACTGGATATCCCCTTGGCAGGTACATTTTCCTTTCCCACATAAGCAGCGCTTACCATGGGCTATTTCTGATGTTTATTATTTTTGCTTCGGTATGTAGACTACCATTATAGCAACTTCAGCCCTCTGTCTAGCAATCTAAGTGCTATGGCAGTATGATATCGTAACTAGCCTAGGAGATAATAGGTAACGGCCCCGCCTGTGTCTTCGAATTCAGTATGATACCGGTATGATAATATTATTATTACCGTATTAACTCCACCCGCACTTTAGTCCTTGAGGTCTAAGGAAAGTAGGCTGACTTGTGATAGGACTAATCCCCAGTTGCGACCCACCACATGGGCTCCACAGACAGGCCGGACTATGATAGGCTTTGCAAAGCCCAGCCCAGCCCAGCCCACAGCAAGCAAGCACTGGCCGGGCTGCACATATTATGATATTATGATACCCAACCCAAAGACAAAAGAAGCGCATATACCAACCACCCACGAACCAAGGCATAAATAAATAAAAACCTCACTACACCCCACAACCCATCCTCCCTAAACACCATACCCAGTGCTCCCTAAAAGCAACTTCCACGACGTTACCCTCCATCAACCCAATCACCAGATCTCACTCGCGTTCTCGATCGCGGGCATTTTCTCGCCACAAATATATCATACTCCCTCCACTCCCGCCACGACGGACAGAGATATCCAATCCGCTCGAACCTAGAAAGTTGCTTATACTCCGACCCACTGACAACAACCCCTATAACGGTCGATTACCTCTCCACCCCCCCCCCCCCAAGAAAAAAAAGAGAGAGAGAGAGGGATCACCATTACCACCCGGCATTCTTGCCAATCGATTTCATCCTAGCTATAGTCTATCGCCGATCAAATTTCACCGGGCCAATTATCACCGGCACTGTAAGGACTATTTTAGGCTCCTCCAGACAGCATTACCAGTGCACTGGAGCCACCGGTGGGGCAACAAAACCAAATAACTAAAATAACCAACCAACAAACAAACAAACGTAAGGGGCACGAACCAGTAGACTACTATACCAGACTGCTATTCGCAACGCAAGTGGTGCTCAATAACATACCGAGTGAGAGCACGTGTTTGATATGATGTGAGTGATATGACATCATATAGCATCTCACCATTATTTGATTGACAGGTAGTGGAAATGCGGTGGGAGAGGGGCTCAAGGAAAAGAGACAGGGAAAAAGAGAAAAAATATTATAGTAATATTAATAAACGTTGGGCGTAGGGTACGGAAGGGTGCCGTAGGCACAGCACAGTATCGTAAGTGATTCCAAGCACCGGCGGCAGCGGCGGCGGCGGGGAGATGACCGGAACGGGCGGCTAGAGAGGGAGGGAGGGAGGGAGGGAGGGTCGTGTCTGTTCTGTTTCCGTTGTTTGTGACGTAAATTTAGTGTGATGGGATGTGATACATATTCGACCGGGCTTGAAGGTTTGTTATTGGGTTATCCGCTTTCCTGGTCCCTGTTTGTTTGTGTGTGTGTTTGTGTGTTTGTTTGTTTACTCATTTGTTTGTGATTTAGGGTGGATATATTCGCTGATCCAACCGACCAAGGTATGATATGTATGATATGTGTTCTATCCCGCCGGCAAAGAGTTCTACTTCGCCAGGAGGATATTCCCTTGGTCAAGTAGGTTACTTTCCCAATAGGATATCCTACTCATAAAGCAAAGTTTCACTCATCCCACTCATCAAGTATCTACAACTAATATGATATAACACGGTATTTAGTAACAGGAGAAAATAGAAAGAAAGAAATATTTCTAAATCAGTATGATATATAATAAATATTATTTACATAAAATATTTATAACTAAAAAAATATCAGTTACTCAAACCTTTAAGTGGTTTTATTTTATTATTTTATACCTTTTTTTATTTTATTTTTATTTTCTTCCACATTCTATTCCTCTACATTCACTGTTTCCCAATTCTCCTTAAATTGATTTTTATATTATTGGTTTTTCATAAATATTTTTTTTGTAATAGGTAATAATATTATAGACATCATTATATTATTAAACTCTTAATTATACATATTAGTAAAAATCTTTTCTTGCATATTTTGCAAACAGTGGCCTACCATCAGACAGCCAGTAATAACATATATAATGTTATATAAGAAAAGTGCTAATTTCTTATATTATAGTACTAGAACACAAATAACTAAAGTGTAGTAGGTAATTTGTAGGCCTTATAATAGAATTAAAGGAGGAATATTAGATTTATTCCAGTATATAGTGGAAGACATTTGTATATGTTAGGCATATGGAAATCCGAGACATGTGCACAGACCCACGGTAGGGTAACTGCGCACAGACCCTCAATTTACCGGAGCCAACACCTCCCTCCAGCCCCCTTATGGGGCCCGCACGTCATTAGCGAGATTTCGAGAGTTGCGTCCCATAACTAAAATGTCACATCAATGAAGCCCACTT
>JACCEG010000435.1:67818-127534 GCA_014065205.1 Tuber brumale | reverse complement strand
AACATATAGAGTATCAAACCCTATACTCGAAACCAAACATAAAACATATAGAGTATCAAACCCTATACTATCAGGCTAGAGGCACACCTCGTTTCCTGCAACATATTCAAAACTCAAACAGTATCAACTGATACATGAAAATCTTAACCAGTAACCAGTACCGGTTACAGATGTCTGGTCTGGTACCCATGGCTATCCAGCCCAGGCTCCCGATCAGCTGTTGGTATAGAGACATATCACATGCTTCCTCGTTGGGCGCCCTTACCCTTGGTTTGTCCTTATCCATCGGTGTTGCGACCGGCTTACACTCCTCTATCCCAAACCTTTCTAGGACATGTCCTATGTAGCCCTCCTGCATAATATAGACTTGCCTACTGATAAGGTCTCTTGAGACTACCATCTCTAGGAAGTGCCCAACTGGTCCCACATCCACCATCTCGAACTGTCCTTTCAGCTTCCTTTAAATTTGGCATACGTTCTGTGGCTCTTCCATAATTAGGAGATCATCAATATAGAGGGCTAGGATTGTGCTGTCAACATGCGTAAAGATACAGTAGTCGAACCGCCCATATCGAAATCCCAGCCTTGAGACTAAGTATTTGTCGATCATCATATACTAGCATCGGGGAGACTGCTTCAGCCTATACAGGCTCTGATTGAGGCGTGCCAGTTACGGGCCACTCATGACTCCCATTGGTAGTTGAACGTAAACCACCTCTTTGATCTGAGTTCTGAGAAAGGCTGTAACGATGTCTATTTGCTGCACCATATATTCTCGTGCTCCAGCAACAGCGAGTACAATCTGTATGCTAGACATACATGCTACTGGAGCGAATGTTTCTGTAAAGTCCAACCTTCGACCTGACGGAATCTTTGTGCCACGAGTCTGGCCTTGTACCATACTGTTTTGCCCTCTGGACTAAGCTTTCTCTATAGAATCAGCTTTATGGGTATAGGTCTCTTCCCTGCTGGCAGCGCCCCACTGTCGATAAACGTAAGAACCTTGTTCTTCATTACTGGAGTGCATTCTGAATCAATTGTGTTTTGCCAGTGGGCTGCCTCTGCGGTTTCCATTGCCGCTTTGTAGGTTGCGGGTCCTGCCTGAACCATGTAGACCACCAAAACCATCATGGCCACCATGGTTTTAGAGGCTTGGGTCTGTCTGTAACTGCCTCTCGAGAGATGCAGTAAACGTGAGGTTAACAGGCTTTGATCTTTACCGAAAGTGGTAACTAGCGAAACAAAGTCCGGAGGCTTTAACTGAGGTTGTTCAAGAGACTTCTTACTATATCGCAACTACTGAAGTCTCAGAGATATTTGGTGGATCTCAAACTAAAGATTCTCGAAGCGAACAGAAGAAAGTAACTGTTCAACTAAGTATATTGAAAAACTCTTTCTGTCGAAGTTTGCCTCTTCTAACCAGAAGAATAGCAGTTCTTAAATACACTCCTTAGGCTATCGAAAGTCTTGTTCTCATAACATATAAGACTTCCAAAATGGTAGCCTTGAAACCAAATATAAAATATATAGAGTATCAAACTGATACTCAAAACCAAACATAAAATATATAGAGTATCAAACCAATATTCAAAACCAAACATAAAACATATAAAGTATCAAACCAATATTCTCAGGCTAGAGGCACACCTCGTTTCCTGAAACAAATTCAAAACACAATCAGTATCAACTAATACCTGAAAATCCGAAACCAGTAACCTGTACCGGTTACACTATCCTTGACACGAATCCGTGTTCGTCGGTTCTGAACCATTGGTGGAGCGCCAGTCTCTGAACCCCAAAAGCTGCTCTCCCTATCAGCTTGCAGTTCCCATACCATTTTGGGTACTTTTTCAGTTATTGCTGGGGGCCGGCTGGACATCTCTCCTTCTTTGTTTTTATCTTCGCCTTCATCCTCATCATCATCCTTTTTCTTAGTCTCATCCCCATCATCATCCTTCTTGACACCTTCAGGTTCTTCATCACCCTCTTCATCAAATTCATCATTCCATGCCATATGTTCCTCCCAGGGCTGCAGCTCAGGGGCATAGTAACGTTGTAGAGGTTTGCCGCCAGTGTCGGACATTGGGTAGTATGAGATAGCTTCCTGAAAGACAACATCACGCGAGATGAAAAACATCTTCTTTACTGGGGTGTAAAGCCTGTACTACTTTGTAGTGCCCGTATATCCGATGAACATGCAGCATCAAGCTATTTTGTCCATCTTCTTTCGAGTCTCGCGGGGAACCTGCACAAAAGCCTTACATTCCCAGACATGAAAGTGTTCGTAGGTTGGCCTCATCCCATGCCATTGCTTGTATGGCGTCTCTTCATCCGGTAGAGCTTTCGTCAGGTGTCAATTCCTGACATATATCGCAGCCATCACCACCTCACCCCAGTATTCTTTCAGTGTGCTCATGGCATGAAGAAGGTCACGGGTGGTACCTATAACTGTCATATTTGCTCTTTCGCTCGCCCCATTCAACTGTGGGGTATATGAAGTGGTTCTTTACGCCTCGATTCCCTTTTGCTACAAGAGATGGCCGAGCTCATTCGAGGTATACTCTCCTCCACCATCTGTCCTTAATTTCTTGATAAATTTCCTGTGATATTTCTCTGCCAGCGCCTTGTATTCCTTGAAACAGCGTAGAGCTTCCCACTTGCGCTTGATAAGGTAACCCATCTTGTAGCATGTAAAGTCATCTGTAAACATCAGCGGATAAACTGCTCCTCTGAGTGACATAGGCGTGACAGGTCCAGTTATGTCACTGTAAACCAATTCCAATGGTTAGTGTGCATGCGAGCTGGTGGGCAAGGGTGGGAACGGTTTCTGAATCAGTTTTCCATAAACACAACCGCTACAGATGCAATGCGGTACTGGGAGTAAGCGGGGAATTTCATTCTCTTCCATAGATAGTTTCTGAACTGCATCTGTCCCCAGGTGAGCCAATCGGAAGTGCCAGAGCGCTGTCCACCTCTCTGCTGACATCCCATAGTTGACTGTGTTTGCCAGTGTTACACCCGATTTCTCTTGCTTTCCACTCTGGAAAGCTGTAAATATCTCCTGGGCCTTGGGCTCCTTCATAGGTACATCTGCCATCACTAAGACATTCACATTATCTCTAGTGATGCCTTTAGCTCGGTCTGCCTTGGGCTTCCTGCAATCATTCTATCTATGTCCTTTCCTTTGACAATAATAGCAGGTCAAAGTTGTAACCGGTACTGGTTACTGGTTTAGGATTTTCAAGTATCAGTTGATACTGTTTGAGTTTTGAATTTGTTTCAGGAAACGAGGTGTACCTCTAGCCTGATAGCATAGGGTTTGATACTCTATATGTTTTATGTTTGGTTTCGAGTATCAGTTTGATACTCTATATGTTTTATGTTTGGTTTCGAGTATCGGTTTGATACTCTATATGTTTTATGTTTGGTTTCAAGTATCGGTTTGATACTCTATATGTTTTATGTTTGGTTTCGAGTATTGGTTTGATACTCTATATGTTTTATGTTTGGTTTCAAGGCTACCATTTTGGAAGCCTTATATGTTATGAGAATAAGGCTCTCGGTAGCCTAGGATGTGTATTTAAGAACTGCTATTCTTCTTGTTAGAAGGAGCAGACTTCGGCAGACAGAGTTTTCAATATACTTGGTTGAACAGTTACTCTCTTCAGTTCGCTTCAAGAATCTTTGATTTAAGACCTACAAAACATCTCGGAGACTTCAGTAGTTGCGATATAGTAAGAAGTCTATTCAACAACTTTCGCTAAAGCCTCCGGACCTTATTTCGTTAGTTACCACCTTGGTAAAGAACAAGGCCCGTTAACCCTACGATTACCGCATCTCCCGAGAGGCGGTTACAAAAGTCTGGTCCAAGTCTCCTTTCTACCTGTCTCCAGCGGAGGCCATTAAGTCTGGTCGTCCACTTCCACTGCCACCTTTGCTGTGTTGTCCAGTGTATCTTCTGCTGCCTACTGCGAGTACAGTGTCACTCAAGGCATCTCGGTCCCGGTTCAAGCTTGATACATGCACCTTAATTGCCGCTATCAGCACCTCCAGCAAATCTGGTTTCACTATCATGGCTTGGAGATCACGCCATTCATACCATGATGACGGCAATCCGTTCAGCAGATAGAAGGTCTTCTCCCTTGGATTGACAACTTCCTCGGCCTCTTGCAAGTACTCAATGATTCTCTCAACCTCGTGGACATATTTTGCTACAATCACGTGCGCTTCCAATATGCAGTCAAACAGTGAGCATCGGAAGTAGTAGAGCTCCAAACCTAGAGATTTCTTGTATCTCTCTGGAAGCTTATCCCACAAAGCTTTAGGATTTTCATTGTATCTGTCAGAGGAGTATTGCGCACAGATGTGCGACTCCATAGTGTTCCGAATCTTAGCCATGATTCAGAAACATTTGCGTAGCCATCTGTCATAGGCTTGAACTTGTGCTGCAGTAGTTCTATCACTCTGTGGTGCAACTTCTCTCCCAGAAACAACCCACCATAGGTCGAGCTCCTTTAATTGGTCTGACATCCTTCGCCTCCAGGGGCCAAAGTTATTATCACCGAGTAGAGGAAAAATCACATGCCCCATCTGCTGTGCGTCTAAGACTTGTGACATAGTGCAGATGGTGATGACAATCAATTCCATAGGTTCTGATGGATAGGTCAAGGAAGGAAGAGAAAAATTTGGTACACTGGTCAGGAAGCAAACAATCTCGGTAGGGACAGTTGACAGTGACAAACAGGGGAAAAAAATCCGAAGTCCACACGACGCTGACGGCTGTTTATCGAACGTGCTTTTTCGTAGTTTTGTACATTATTTAACACGGAAGGCTCATAACCTGTAGGCACCAATTGTGGAGAGGAAGGAACTTGCTTATTATATTTTCCAGCTACACCACCACTGCTACCTAAGGTGAAATACATGTGTGTGCCAAGCCTCTGCTTGTCACGTCTTCCCAACTTGCAACCCTAACGACTTATGAGGTTAACCCCAGTACTACATACACTCCCACGTCAACATTTACGGTGTCAGGAAAACACTAATTCTTCTGAAAGGAGTTTGTCTCGGAACACAGAAATTAGGAGGGGTGGGCGAGATAGTGGATAACTCAAGGTTATACGGTAGCGCGTCTCGGAGTTCAGATAAGGTTGTTACCCTAGCCTTGTCTCTGAACCATCATGGGGTGCGGCGGGTTGGTTCTGTACTGTACTCGAGTAGTTAGAAATAAACCTTTGACTCTAACTTTAACACAACCGTGCTCGAGTGGGTTTCACTTCAACCGCTCCCTGTTCCAACTTAATGGTGCCTTCCGTTTTTCCCCAGATTATGAAGGTGTCCCCCTAGAATGTCCTCTTAACGAATCAACCCCCGATACGTATAGTCTGCCAGGGTATGCGCAAAAATCTCTCCAATTCCCGGAGCAGTTTCCGGAGCAAACACCATTCTCTGAGTGGTCAGGATTGCCCTGGAGCCAAGCAGATCAAGTTCTGCAGAGCTACCCATGGCCACAGGCACTGTTCCACTCTTCATGCCGATCATGCCTATCCCTAGTCGTTTCTGCCAACTCTCGTTCCGTTCTACTTTCCCTCCCCCCCCCCCGCAACCGGCCGACCTATTGGAACCCTCTGAGATGCGGGGTAGGCAACCGATAAGATATTATACACAAACCTTTGGAGTCGAACAATCAAAGATCTATGCAGGCGCCTAGCCCCACAATAGCTATCAATGAACCCTTTTCGGGGCAACCTATATACGAGTCCTTGAGTTTGGTACGTAGCGTCTAGAGTGTGCACCTGGCTCAATGCAACACGTAACACTTAACCCTTTGAGGAATAAGGGCTTTACCACCAAAATTGTACTTTCTGAATATCTAGTATGATACTGAAATCAATTTTGTTTCTGTCTTTCCAAATCATCACTTTTAAAAGTTCCTCACTCCATACTTCTGTCTCCAATCTTCTTTTTTTTTTTTTTTTCAAAGATCAGTTGACTCTCCTCTATTCACACATGCTTAATGTAAGATAATTTTCTCCAATACTTTACTTTATAGACCTTTTGTCCTTAAATGATATCAGTCACTTGTATTATAACTACAAATTGATAATGCTTGTATCAATTGGGTGAATTTTGAATAATTTAATAATACCTTTATAATATTGTATCTTTGTTCCGTACAAAGATATACAGGAAAAAACAGAGTGATTTTGTATAATGCCTTGAAATATGACATGATAAATTGGATGGCTGGTGTTGAGAGGTTCTGATTTTCATAGTTAAGCCCTTATTCCTAACAGGTTTAAGTGTCATGTGTTGAATGAAGCTAGGTGCACACTTTAGACGCAATGCACTATACCATAGTTTGATTCGCGACACCACCGACCCTAAGTGGGTAAGTGTTGCTCTCAGCAGCAAGCGATGACAGCACCTACCGGTGGAACTTGGGAAGGAAGGGAAGGCTTAGCGTCACTGCCTTGCTATATGTACTCGGATACCAGGGTTAGTCCGTGAACACTTCCAATAACTGGCTGTAGTTTGTATGCAGCCAACCCTTTAACTTGCGAAGGAGGAGAAATTCCGTGAACAGTTTGCGATTTTTTATTCGCCAGGAGGGGTATTTTGGGCAACTTGGCCAATACAGAGTGTTCACGGACTAGCCCTGGTTCCCGAGTACTGTACAGTTCCTAAAAGTCCTCTGCTCCACCCAGCAGTCTGTAGGGAATCGTGCCTTCTCATCGATTTTCCCCCCTCCCCACTTCCCCATTAGGACCTTCAACCTCGACCGCAACCTCCATTTCCTCTTTACCTTCACCTATCCTACTCGCCTCCTTACCTTTACCCTTCTTCTTTCTCCCCTCTAATATCCTCGTTGGAACGTTGGTTGTTGAGAGTGGTTGGTTTACGAGCCGGGGGCGAGATACAGTTGTAGGGTGGAAGTAAACAGGTGAGTCGGGGGTGATACCGTTACAACACGGGAAACAAAGGGTCTAATACCGCAACCCTTGACCGGTACTTCTTTATACGATGACGCGATACGCCCCATTAGTACTGTGGTCGCTGCTATGGCTTTCCACGTTAATCTGTCTATCTGTTTCTCAGTCTGCTTGGACCTTGGATCCTCAGAAACACCTTGCCCTAATGTTTCATCATATGTGTTTGTATTCCTCTTTCCATCTTTGTTCCTTGTTTCGTTCCGGCTTGGTAACACCAATTATTCATCGTGGGTTTTACTGACACCCCATTTGCAACCCGACAGCAGCTGTGGTCAACAGTACCATATACACCATCGGAGGAACAGCAATCTACTGGACTCCAGAATCGACTGCTTTTTCGACTGTCTCTGACAATAATAATTCAGTTCATATCCTAAAAACGAGTAGTGAGTTATTTTCTTTCCCTCCCCAACATCGGGTCTGCCTGAATTATATTAATTGGCGTATTAACAAGCAAACTTCCCCAGATTCATTCCTACGAGCTCTCGACCTCTCAAAACCTGTGAACCTGGAAGCCGAATTTTCGGACACATCCCTGGTGATCTCCGAACTCCCCTTCGCAATCCCACTTGTCAAGTATGGCGCGGTTTGGGCGGACCAGAACACAATATACTACTGGGGTGGAGAACTAGAGTTGGAATCCATATACTTGAACGGGACATTCCAGAACAGGACGAGGGAGTGGCCGGACCCTATGAAGTATTACACTTACGACCTCAGCCAGCCGAGGGGGTCGGGTACGTGGAAAGCCGTCTCGATCTCGGAGGCGATGGGGTCGGATACGTTGACCAGTTCACCGAGTTATGGTGAATCCGCTTATTCTACGGAGGAAAGGAAGGGGTTCTACCTTGGGGGGGTCCTGGCCAGGTATGAGTGGAAGAACAAGGACGGGTCAAATGCGACAGCGGTTGCCCCTAATTCCTCCCACCAAGTGAGCTCGATGGTCGTGTTCGATGCCGGGACGAATGTGTGGAGGAACGAGACAATTATTGCGGAGTTAAATGGGGTGTCGGAAGGGGCTATGGTACATGTTTCGGGCGTTGGGGGGGGTGGTATATTGGTTATAATGGGGGGGCGTCGGAAAGAGGAATTTGTGGGTGTTTTGATTCTCCGTCGCATATTCATCTTGGAAGTTGTGTATATATGGTGGTTCACTCGGGAAGGGAGGGGTTTTGTTAACATATTTCTATCGTACAGGTCCGCTTCGACACCGTTCACGTCTACGACATCGCCTCAAGAGTTTGGTACCGCCAACCAACTACCTCCAAAACAAAAATCTTCCCGGAAAACCGCCTCGGAGAATTCTGCGCCGGGGCTGTCGCGGCCCCGGACAAGACCAGCTTCACAATCTATATCTATGGGGGATTCCGTGGCTCCAGCAATATAAGGGGAACTTGGGCCTTGACGATGCCCTACTTCCAATGGATCCCCGTGGGTTCCGCTGGTGAGCCGGAAGGTGGACGCTCGCGTACTACGTGCCACACCATCGGTGGACAACTTGCTATGGTCCGCGGTGACTCGGGCCAGTTGAATGGAGGCGATACGAATGGCGGGACGTACTTCTACGATATGACGAATCTCACTTGGTCCCTTAAGTATCGGCCTTCAGAGTACCGAGTGCCGAAGACCATCTACGATGTTATCGGTGGGAAGTAAGTCTCTTCTCCCCTCCCTTTCGCTCTGTTTCCTATACTGTGCATGCTGGGAATTAACAATTACCAAAAGCGGACTAGGCGGTGCTACTCTCGCTAGCCCTGAAGATTCCAAGGGGTTCGCTGGAGGCCTGGGTGGGCTCTTTGCCGCGGCAGCAAACAGCACCAATTCTCCCAACCCCGCTGGAGGAAGTTCTAGCCCAACCGGTGGCCCAATTCCTAGCCCCACCAGTGGCACGAGTCCTAGTTCAACCGGTGGCGCAAGTCCCAGCCCAACCAGCGAGATTGTTGGGGGTGTCATTGGTGGTGTCGCGCTTTTTGCGGCTATCGGAGCGGGTATCTGGATGTTCTTACATCTTCGTCATAGACGCAACCTCGTCGTAGAAGCGCGGATATGACCGTGAGACTGGGAGCTATAGTTGGACGCCGTGAGAACTTACTTATGGGAGTTGGCGGGAACCCGGCCCCATCGAATCATGATGGGACCTGTCCTTCGAGGTATGAGATAGACATTGTGTCTGTACCACAACTGGTACTCGAGCTAGAAAAGCCGGAGTATAAGGGGGGACGCATAAATAGGAGTCTTGCAAAAGGAAATTAAATGCCGGGGAAATTGCAAGAAGGATTTACCCAAAATTCAACCGCACGAGTAAGAACTACTTTTATCTATTGTAGTAGAAATGCCTAAAAAAGTCGTGAATGGGTAAAAGTAAATGCTCTGCTTAGGGTATGGATATCCTAAGATTTAATTAGTCTAGTTGGAGAACAAGTAATACGCCCAAAATTTTATAGGAGCCGGAATGATTTAGGGTGGGGTAGTGGGGATTGAGTACGACTACTGAGTCCCTATAGTCTCGTGTCTTCTGTTTGTTCCTCATCCATATTCCCCAAATCTTGAATTTTATGAATCCTATCAAACGGAACTGTATACACAAAAGCCAAACTTGCTATTCTAGGAACATGGCTATTGTTTGTTAAAATCTCTGAACCCCTCCATCAGTGCATTTTCCTCGTAATAACATATTCCCCCATACCCGGTGTTTTGGAGAACTCTAAAGACAGACATTGCTAAAACTAGGACGTGTACAGTGTATATTTTGCTTATTCTGGTCAGTTTGTTTAAGTCCATAACATTACGTATGCCTTCTCGGTGTTTTGGCCATGGATAATTTATTTTTGGCCTATGATAACTTCCTTTCCAGAATTTCAAGCTTTTTGCATGTCCACGGAAATCTTCATGGCAGGTTTTTTCTGGATCAAACCTGCTTGCACTATGAATGTTCCTCAAAATCTATACATTGTTACCTAATTACCATCCTTACATGTGGGATAAAGATAAACTGTATCAGGGGGCAAAAATCTTGCATCCGAGGTAGGGGCACTGCATCCCGATCCAATTTGTGCAAATTTCTCGCCCTCTTCATCCTAAGCGTCCAGAGCTGCATCGCAATGACTAGTTGAAGATCGGTGATTGAGTTGATCGCTTGATGGAACCGCTGAGCTGATGAAAAGTCAGGAACCTTATTGACTCTTCAAGGTTGTCCAACCGATCTCCTCCAAACCTGCGCTGTCAATACCTTGCTTGCGCCTGCCGCACCCGCCGCACGAATGAATTACCCGTACCCCTCTCAGTGCAATCGCTTGGTGCAACGCAAATCTTGCACCGCGATAGGCTAACACCGCCCCAGCGCCCGTGCTCAAAACTGCCCGTTTTGTGCTCTGCCGGTGTACCATACACCAAGCTCTATGAGTAAGCCGATCCAATGACCTACATATAACATAACTTGAAGCAACACAGAACGGTCCTTCAAAATTCTGATACTAGCTGGAAGGATCCTCCTGTAACCTTGTATCAGGTTCTGGAAGGATAGGAGCCGTTCCTTTCTACACCTATCATGGTTGCCAGGCTCAGTACTTGTACTACATTAGTGAGTTTACAAAAGCCGGGGCCACTTCCGAATGTGGATGTGACATTTATATGTAGACGGAATAGGGTTTGGAAGTTCGGGCGATGACATGTGCGCATTTTTTGGTGTTGGCAAAAAAGGTCGGGGCCAATTACAAAATAGGAGCGCTGCGAGTGATATCCCATGAGTGCATTTGTCGAAGAAAAGAAGTCTATAACTATTATACAATCTAAATTGCAGAAATAAATATTTGGCTGCTCCCTATTCGGCACCAATAACAGCTTCTAGGACTATTTCGGGGGGCATACTGATATCTAACCCCAGCTAAGCAGTCGTACTTTGGTGTGGTGTGTTTGGTATCGCGTAGCATGCAAACCGGCAATCGCTGCTTTCCGCTATCGTCAAATATTGGTCGACCAGGACTGTAAGCATTTGGTGTTGGGTGGCGAAGATGGGGGAAGGACGGAACCTTTGTCAATTAAAGAGAGGCGGGGCTCTGCTCTATATACAGGGGACCAAACAGGACAAGAAATTTCACACACACACCACTACTCTGGGCTATGTCCACTGGCACATCTCACACATATATCATACCAACAATGTAGGATAGTTGCCGGTACCCCATAGCACCCAAGGCCCTGGCGCCACTGTGGAGGGGAATAACATTGAGATGTTCATTCTGATTATCTTCGAAAACCTTGTGGATTTTCCTCACAGGATCCTTCTGCTGCGTGATTTTTGATGCTTGTATTCGTATCGGGGCGCAGGAGAGGAGTGTGCTATCATCTCTTCACCAAGGTGGTAAAAGCGGAATTTTTGGGAGGGGGGAGAAGACTTGTGTAATGGGGTACCAAATGCCCTTGCACCCGGGTACGGTACTAGCGCAGTGCAGGGAAATGTTACAGTAGGTTGCGACATTTTCCACAATCCACACCTTTGCCATAACCGAATATCCTCCCACGTATAACTTGAGTATCGATTCACAGAGTTACTGGATATGTTGGTGGATAGTCCCTTATCAGAGCCCAGGGGAATTCGGAGTCAGGGATTTACCGAGAAAACGACTAAGCAAGACAGTGCGATAGATTAAATCTTTCGTGACACTCTTGGTACCTGCGCCCTGAGACACAAACAGCACTATAATATGATCGGTAGAGAGTGTGATAAGGAAAAAGTGGAAAAAACCCTTTAGGCTGTATTTAGATACAGCGGTTCCTTTCCGTTGTCCCATATAAAGTGACCGTTTCCTTCAGTTTGACAAACATTTTTTAGAGCAGAAACGGCTTGAAACGAAACGGGACCGTTGTATCCAAACAGAGCCTTAACTCTTATTCTCTCTCTGTTTGGACGCACGGCGGCGCACAATGGGTATCATCTCCATGCAGGTAACTCAGTCATCACTACTATTCCTATGTTGTTTTCTAACACCATCACAAGCCATCATTCGTTTATTTGTGGTGTTCGCACGATACGGCACCATACGATATGATACGATGGTATCGTAATACAATAAAGTATAGCCACGTACTGTAAGCCTACAAGACCCCGCTAGCATGGCAATTTCGAGGAAAAAAAGCCAGACTCACAGCAGAGATATGGGAGGGAGGCTGATGCAAACACGTGGCTGCGGAGTAGTGTTTCCCGCGGGCTGGGGCTCTAAGGCTCGGCTCGAGCGTTGAACTCGAGCCAACCTGAACCCGCGCTCGGGCGAGACACTAGCCAGGCTTGAGCATTTGTAGTGTTTCTTTCTCTCAATGTCTCTTCTCAAATCTCGCAAAGGGTAGGGTAGGGGGAGACGGGACATGCAGCGGGTCCAACTTTAGTATGATACTGAAAGGTTAGTTGGTATTACGAGAATTCGGGGATTGGGAAATTAGGTTAGCCACGGGATTGAGAGTTGAGGAGACTAATCAAATCTTCCAAGAAAATGCAGCCCGCTATTGATTTTCCTTCTGTTCGCGAGAAGAGGCTTGCCACACCTTATCCGCCGGCGGAGGCACAATTTCCATTCTTCCTTTCTCTTTATTCTCTACATTGAATGCCGTTTTCTTCCCACAGGTCTACCATATAGCTCCCTCCCCATTCAACCCTTCTATGCAAGTGATATCCTATGTCCATTAACAAATCTAGGCTCGAGCTAACTCGGGCTTCATGGTAAATCTCGAGTAATTTGAGCGCATTCAGTGACGAACCAAGCCGGCTTGTGGCAAGCACTACTGCAGGGGTGGAACAGAAAACCCAATTAGGTCTCTGAACCCACAATTAACCCTGGTAGTGCGGATACAGGTCCTATAGATCCTATTGACCCAATCCGGCTCCTCCGCAATAGCACCCTAATGCGCGCAAGCTTGCTGGGTGTTATCAAGGCCTCATGTTTAAGTCTTTTGTTGAACGGTCCTCTGATCTCCCCAAGTTGGTGACCAATGCGCTGGTCGTAAGGAAACTTAATATATCAGCCCTTTCAACAACATGCGCTCCGAAGGTAATAAAGGCAATTACCCCGAATCGAAATTTCCATTGCGAGATACCGCTCTCTGGTGTCGGACTCCACAGCAGAAACCTATCGTACAGTACAGTTGTCTATGTAGCAAATCGGGGTAGGGCAGGTGGAAGGGTTACCCGAGAATGGGAACTTGTGAGGGCTTAACGGAAAACAAAGAATGATAGGAAGGAAAAGTGTGTTCGTTCTATGTAAGTACAGAGAATAAGAGCAGAACTATCATAGAATAAATACAGGCTGTGGTGGCCAATGGCCCACCAACACATATCACTGGTAACAGGTCCCCTCAGGGCACTAAACTTTGGTGTGCGGTGCCTTAATCTAACACTAATACTAACATCTTGAAAAGGGGTTACTCCATCAGTTTACCATACAGCAACCTATGATAATATTATCATATTATCCAGAGCTAAATAAAGGAGGATCCACAATGCAGACTACTGACCATTGAAAGTTTTCCGAAATCAATCCTGTTCCAATACCATTTCTGTGCTCCCAAGAGGACTTAATGGGTGTGTGGTTGTTGTAGTCGTCCGATAGCTTTAGCGCAAGCAATTCGGCGCAATCTGAAAAGTACCTTTTTGCGTGGACTCCCCAATATATAGAAGATTGATCGGGAAATGGTGGCTCTCTGAGACTGGGAGATGGGCTGATCAAAAGAGCCTTGACCTTCGATGAATTCGGATAACTTAAGCGGGTTTCTACACTTGTCGAGTGAGTTGTATGATACTAAAAAGCTCAGGATGAGTTCAGGTGTAATTTTAGACGGCAAAGTAGACTAATCGGACCCCGAAAGACTCCCTGTCCACGGCAGAAAGCCCCCCACAATATGAACTAATGTCCCTACTGAAGGATCATTGTCAGTATCCAGATATGGAGATCCTATTTAGATTACTAGGGCGTGGCACAGCTCATCGAGCGTCAAAGACTTCCCCGAGTGAGAGTTCCACATCAAGCAGCAATGCCAAGCCCCTGGCCCCACCCTGTCCCTTATTTGATCCAGCATTTGCGCTATAAACATCCTCTAACCCCAATCTATCAGTCATTCTGTTGAGCCTTTGTCGCCTGCGATGGATTGTTGTTTCTTATAGGATCGCATCGACATTTAGCGATACTAGCAGGAATCTAGATAATATGTACCTGTATCTGTTAGTAGATAGCTTTAGGTAGCTTGCTTAGTCTCGTTGCTTCCACGTACATTTCAGAAATATCTCTCGGAATTTTCGTTAGGATATCTACCCCTAGAGTGCTGTCCATCCTATTCAGGGTTGTGTCCTTGCTCAGCCTTGTGTGAAGATATCCAAAAATATCACCTCTCTTGGGGCTTATGGATATACTCGCCGCTCTTCCACCAAGACGCCTTCCGATGGTGGGTCGAATCTGCGGCCTTCCAGTCACGGATATCCGAGTTCCGTGGGCTCCCAAAGAATTTGGGTTAGGGAATCAGAAACTCGGTCCAACGTCCTTCATCACACTCATCAAGGGCGTTGATAAATATAAACGCAGGCTTTTCGGGAGAGGTGGTCTGTAGCATCCCCACTAGCAGTTAGCTGTGGTTTCAGCCCACCAGGGGCATTTCCCTTGCCCTCATAGGCTACCTCTATCTCCCCCGGTATGGTACTTCCCCTAGTCTGCCCACAACCTGTTTCAGCGGGGTGCCCAGAGTGCGGGTTCGCAGCTGTTCCTTTTGAGCAGCAAAGTCGGGGTGGGGCCGTGCGCCGTGACATTGTCCCCTAGCCTGATCACACAACCTGTCCATCCCTAATGAGCTAACATTGCGGCTTGTCAGCACTCTCCCCTTTTCTTCTACTTCCCGAAGTTCGTCCTTATTGCCTAATATATGTCTTGCCTTTTTGCAGATCTCAATAGCGGAACGAAACTGCGTTATCCGATTCACTCCCCTCACTACCAGCGTGCCAGCTTTTAAATTCCCCGGTTTGCAAGGCCCATTCCCCTACATCTTTGTCTTGGTGCTCACGGATGGCCTGGTGCCGTAACCCGGGTTCTAGTGGTGATAGCCAGGTTGAGAGCCGGGACCGGTCATCGGCAATGGTACATTTGTTCCGCGCTTCGTCGAAGGAGTTTGTATGAGCCATCATGGTTGTTTAGAAACTAGCCGGGCATTGGCGATTGAGTTGGTCAGTTGATAGAATCGTCGAGAGCTGAAGAAAAGTAGACGTTTATAGAACCTTACCCCGGGTCCCCTAACAAATCTCCTCCAAATTTGTGGTGACAATACAATACTCTGGTTGCACCTACCACATTGGTAATAGGAAATACAACACCGGTACAGTACCCCTCTACTGCACTCGAGGAGGCGCCATCCTGTGGCGCGGCACCAACCCCGCACTGCGATGAATGAACACCATAAAGCACCTGTGGTGGAACCGACTCGCTTAGCATATCAGTAACCCAAGCAAGCCATTAAAGCCAGTGTTTTTGACAGCTCTATCTGCGCATCTGGCGGCTTCACCCGAGCGTCTGGTAGCTTTGGCTTGGGTTACTTAAGACCCAACCCCGCGGTTGCCTGGGCACCCCCAAGCTTTGGCGGCTGCTGATAATTTTGATCAGACTAACCCATGCCTTTCAAAACCACAACCCGACTGGGCGGACTGCTGGCTCGTGGCCCGGACTGGCCGCATAGGATCGCTAATTCTACCACCTCTCCATGCTAATCACCGTTATGCCTAAACACTTCTGGCAGCCATTGTTCCCTCCCATTTCCTCCCTCTCCCTCTCCACAGCCGGCCGACCAACCCAACCATCTGAGGTGCTGGGCAGACAGAAATCGCAACAAATATCATACTTCAACCGTTGAGGTGGGACAATCAAAGATATGTAGGGGCGATTGGCACTGTAATATCCATCAATGAACCCTACGGTCGGGTAGCATAATTGTTTCTTCACCATAGGTGAGTGGGTTACTTTTACAAGTATTGTTCCCAGCGGTAGGCTTTGACAGCACTTATTGGTAGAACTTGGAAAGGGAGGGAAGGGAAGGCTTAGCGTCACTGTCCACAGCATCCACCAGTCGGTGGGGTAATCGCTCCTTCCCGTTGATTGTCCCCCCTTTCCCCTTCCACACTCGGACCTCAACCTCGACCGCGATCATTCTCTCTTTTACCTTGACCTATCCTACTTGCCTCCTTTCCCTCTCCCTTCTTCTTTCTCCCTTCCGATATCGTTGGAACGTTTGTTCTTGGGGGTGGCTAGTTAACCAGAGGGAGGCGATCTATAGTGGTTGGGAGGAAGCTAATAGGTGGGTCGAGAGTGAATGGGTACAACATGGGAAGAAAAATGTCTAATACTGCAAAATTTGACCAGTACTTCCCCAAAATATGGAGCGATACCCCCCTTAGTGGCCGGGTCGCTGCTATGGCTTTCCACATTAACCGGTCTATCAGTTTCTCAGTCTACTTGGACGTTGGATCCTCAGAAACACCTTGCTCAGATGTTTAATCACATGTGTTTGTATTCCTCGTTGGATATTTGTTCCTCCTCTCGTTCCACCCTGGTGCCACCAATTATTCATCCAGGCTTTATTGACACTTCATTTGTAATCCGACAGCGACTGTAATCAACAGTACAATATACACCATCGGAGGGACGGCGATCTACTGGACCCCAAAATTGACTCCCTCTTCGGTCGTCTCTGCCAACAATAATTCCGCTTATATCCTAAAAACGGCTAGTGAGCTATCCTCCCTCCCTCCCCAATGTCTGGGTCTTCCAAAATTATATTGTTTCACACATTAACAAGCAAACCCCCGCAGATTCGTTCCTACGAGCCCTCGACCTCTCGAAACCTCTGGACTTTGAAGCCGAATTCTCAGACACAACAGAGGTAATCTCCAAGCTCCCCTTAACAATCCCACTCCTCAAGCGTGGCGCGCTCTGGGCGGATCAGAACACAATATACTACTGGGGTGGAGAACTGGAGATGGAATCTATATACCTGGATGAGACATTCCAGAATAAAACGAGGGAGTGGCCGGACCCTATGAAATACTACACTTATGATCTCAGCCAGCCGAGAGGGTTTGGGGCGTGGAAAACTGTCTCGATCCCGGGGGCTGGGAGGTCGGATCGGTTAACCAGTTCTCCGAGTTATGGTGAATCTACCTACGCTGCTGACGCAAGGAAGGGGTTCTACCTTGGGGGGGCTATGGCTAGGCACCAGTTGAAGAATAAGGATGGGTCGAATGCGACCAGGAATGGTAGTATTTACTACGATGTGAGCTCGATGGTCATTTTCGACGCTGCCACAAGTGTGTGGAAGAATGAGACTATCATTGCAGAGCTAAATGGCTTGCGGGACGGAACTATGGTGTATTTTGCAGGTGTTGGGGAGAAGGGTATATTGGTTAGAATGGGAGGGGCTCGTGAGGATCAGTTTGTCGGTTTTGCCTTGATTCTCCGTCACATATTCTCTCTGAAGTTGTATACATATGGCTGTTCAGTTGGGATGGGAGGTGTTTCGCTAACATACTTCCATCATAAAGGTCAGCTTCGCGACTGTCTACATCTACGACATCGCCGCCGGGGTTTGGTACCGCCAACCAACTACCTCCAAAACAAATATATTCCCGGAAACCCGATGGGGAGGATTCTGCGCCGGGGCAGTCGCAGCTCCGGATAAGACCAGCTTTACAGTCTACATATACGGGGGATTCGACAACGATGGCCATGTAAAGAGAACTTGGGCCTTGACAATGCCCTACTTCCACTGGTTCCCAATGGGCTCCAGTGGCGAGCCGGAGGGCGGACGCTCGGATACGAGATGCCACACGGTTGGCGGACAACTCGTTATGGTCCGTGGTAAAGGGGACCGGCAAAATCGGGGCGATACCAATGGCGGGTCGTACTTTTACGACATGACGAATCTTACTTGGTCCCTTAAGTATCAGCCTTCAGAGTATCGAGTACCGAAGACCATCTACGATGTTATCGGTGGGAAGTAAGTTCCTCCTCCCCCTTTCTACTCCGTTTCCTCTGCTATTCATAATGGGAATTAACGATTACCAAAAGTGGACAAGGAGGTGCTACTCTCACTGGCCCAGCAGACGACAAGGGCTTCGCCAGAGGCCTGGGCAAGCTCTTCGCCGCAGCAGCGGGCAGCTCCAATTCTCCCAACCCCAGCGGCGGAAATTCTACCTCAACCGGTGGCGGAAGTTCTACCTCAACCGGTGGCGCAAGTTCTACCTCAACCGGGGGCGGAAGCTCTCGCTCAACCGGTACCATTGTTGGGGGTGTCATTGGTAGCGTCGCGTTTGTGGCTATCGTGGTGGGTATTGGGACGCTCTTGCTCCGTCGCCGTGGAGGTGCAGACCCCCCCATGGGGCAGGGAGCTGGCGCGGCCCCAGGTGCGGGCGGGAACCCCCCCGCACCGGATCAAGGGGGGTTTGCCCAGTGGACATGAGATGGATGGTGTGCTGTACCATAACCGGCACACAGGGTAGGCAACGCCGGAGTATAAAGAGGGGCCCATGAATAGGAATCCTACAAAAGGCAAAGGAATGACGAGAAAACTAGGAGAAGGATTTACCCAAGATCCAACCGCATGAGTACGAACTATTTTTGTTTGTAGTGGCAGGAATACCTAAAAAATTCGGGAGTAGGCAAAAGAAACCCGCCACTTGGGGCACGGGTGTTTCGGGATTCCCTTGGTACAGTTGGAGGCAAGGGTTTGCATTCAAATTTGTATCTGAGCTAGAATTCTTTTAAATCGAAATGATGAGGGTCGGTTACAACTACCACAGTAAATCCCGAAGCGGCATATCTTCTATTCGTTTCTCATCACTATTTCACACATTTTGAATTTTATGAATCCTATCGAGTGGAACTGTATACACAAAAGTCACATCACCCATTCCAGGAACACGGCTACTGGTTATTCAAATT
The DNA here is from genome assembly GCA_014065205.1 of Tuber brumale. Lineage (NCBI taxonomy): Eukaryota > Fungi > Ascomycota > Pezizomycetes > Pezizales > Tuberaceae > Tuber > Tuber brumale. Next base: position 108,582 of record JACCEG010000435.1, on the reverse strand, counting down.
TTTGATTCGCTGAATCATTACATTTTCTTCATAATATCATATTCCCTCATACGTGTTTTGGAGAACCTTAAGGGTCACAGGTATTACCAAAGCTAGGGCAAGTACTGTGTATATTTTTGTTGGTTTTGCGGGTTTATTTTAGTCCGTATGAATTCCTTCTTGGTCCTTTGACCTTGGGTACTTTCCTCTAGATTTATGATAACTCCCATCGCAGCATCTCTGGTCTTTACATGTTCATGGAGATTTCCTTGTCAGGTTAGAGAGATCAAACGTGCTCGCACTATGATTTTCCCCCTGATTACCATCCCGACGTAGGCTAACGATTTTAAACGGCTGCGACTTTGAACCAGCGAAATCACGGGGGCGGCGGCGACGATCAAGCAGCGAAATGGGTATGACGATCAAAGGCGAAACGGCGACGATTAATAAGGCAAAGAAAATCTCCGATCGCCAGCGCACAACTTGGGAAGAAGTGGAGAAGTTCTCCCACTCTCATTCAGAACTCTCTCGGCACTATCGCTCAACATAACCTGCTAACTAAACGTTAAAGACAGGAGTTTATATCGATCGCGAGAAAACATCCTCCTAGCTTCCAGCGACCACCAGGAAAATTCAATCGCATCCACGCAAGTCCCCCATTCCCCCCATACTCCCATGCCAACAAAGAAAGAAGACAAGCTTTACAAAGACTCCTACTACTCGTTACCTCCGGGCAGCTACCACTCCGTCCCTTTGGCGCTTCCATACAGCCGGGAGCATAATTTGCTCCCAGCGGATACATGTTTTCCTTCCACGGATGCGTTACTCCAAAACGCATCTTCGAAGCCTTTATCAGAACAAACGAAAAACATCACAAATACTCGGAGCATAGGAGTAAGTCCTGAGCATGCATCCACCTTTTCAACAAACGAGATAAACTGCATCGACAAAAGATCTTGCCTCTGATGCACGGGCCCTGCATTCTGAGCGTCCAGAGTTGCATCACAATGACTAGTAGAGGATAGGTGATTGAGCTGTCGCTTAATAGAATCTCTGAGAGCTGACGAGAGCTAACGACAAGCGGGTAATGGAACCTAAAGAAAGCACGAAAAGAACAAAAACGCAATCGCAATAGGCTCCGAGAGCAATGGCTTAAGATGGAGGAATGGTGAACTCGTTGGCTGCTCTCCCTCTAGCTAAGGACATGCCAGGAGATATATCTCTCAAACAACAAAACACTCCCGAAAACCCAACAAACCCTAAAGAAATACACCAAGCTGACCAACTCTGGTCTCTAGTGACCTCCGGCAATCTAGAATCATCCTGAATACCCCATGATCCTAGGTGATCCCTAAAACCTTTACCCTGCCAGTGCGCCGATGCCCATATGCCTACCGGCATAGGATGTGAAAACAACCCTCTGATAAGTGCCTAACCACCGCAAACCACAATGCCACATACCCTATAACCGTATATATCCTAGCCGCATACCCGCATCCCGGCATATCCGCACGGCCACCTAACCGCATGCCGTATAGGCAATCCAACAATGGGTTCTTTTATGGAACCTTACTGACACCTCAAGGCAGCTCTGCAAATTCATCTAGCCAATACTCTGCTTGCACCTGCCCCATCCGCAGCACGAATGAGATACCGGTACTCCTCTCTGTGCTATCGCTTGGTGCAACAAAAATCTTGCACGGTTATATGTCAACACCCTGGAGAACCCGCGCTGGAAAGTGCCCGCTCCGAGTCCTACCGGTATACGGTACCATACATCAAGCTCGGTGAATAAATCAACCCAACAGACTGCATGTAGCATAACCTGAAGCAACGCAGAATGGTCCTTCATGATTCCAATACAAGCCCGAACGGTCCTCCCGCAACCTCGTATGTACCAGGCTCTGGGGGGGTAGGCGCTGTGATTTCCTACACTTATCACAACCACCCAGGCTAGTACTTGTACTGTAATGCACGGTACTATTACAGTACAGGGCAGGGCAATGCCGCAGCACCGGTGGGCTGCTACATTTATCATAATCCACCACATCTTCCTCATGATCGGGAAGTTTGGAATAACCGAATCTCGTTCCACGCCTAACTTAAGCAGCGATTCGAGAGGTCACGGAATGTTTTGGTGAACAGTCTCCTGTCCGAGCTTAAGGTAATTTAGGATTTATTGTTAAGCGGCTAAGAGAGACAGTAGATTAAATCTTTAGTGACAATCTTGGTATTCTGCACCTCAAAGCATAAAAAAAGACTATGATTGGTAGAACACAAAATAAAATGAAAAACGTTAATCAGCCTCCGTCTGTTCAAACACGCGGCCATATTTAAGGAGCATCTCCAAGTGGGTAATTCAGCCATCGCCGTTCTCCCTTAGGTTGTTTTGTACCTACATCACAAACCGTCACTCGTCTTAGTTAAGAGTTTATAGTGTACGATGCCGATGCTATACTATACGATACGATAATATCATAACACAACAAAGCCCAGTGACGTACCGTAAGCCTACTAGAATCCACTCGTGCAGCAAATGCAGGAAAAAACCCAGACTCCCAGCGGAGATACACGAGGAAGGTGAAGGTGAACATATCGCTGTAGAGGAGGAATAGAAAACCCAATTGGGTCTCTAGATCCACAACTCCCGGCATTGGGAATGTGAATCCCGTTGATCCAATTTGGATTCTTCCACAACAGCCATCTCTTGCGCACAATCCCACTGAATGCTATCAGAGCCTCATGTTTTGGTCTTTTGCCAAACCGTCCTCCGATCTCCGCAAGTTATGATAAATATAAGTTATTAGCTCTCTCAACAACATGAGCCCCGACGGCGAAAAAGACAATCTCTGAATGAAATTTTATATTGCGAGACACCCTTTGCCGGTGTCGTATTCCACAACACCAACATACAGTATGGTACTGCATCAATTGTATACCCTACGGCAACGTACCGTATCATCCAAAAGTTATTTCCCTAGGAAATAGTGACAGATTCCCCGCGTGGCGGGGAGATTACTATATGGGTCCGTGATACCCAACCTGAGGATAGGATAATGCGCTGGGAGATAGAGGAAAAAAGGTTAATGGTGGACAGAAGGAGACTAGGAGAGGACGTAACTCAATATTACGCAGCGCTAAGGACCATTTGATCACCCTTAATAGGTGAGGGCAGAATACCGTAGAAACTCGAAAAACTCGATTCGTATCATACCCCAAAATTTGGAGTCGAAAAAATTAAAGATAAGTGCCGGCACCTAGCCCTGTAGGAGCCGCCAGGAAACCCTTTTCGGGTTAACCTATTCTCGAGTATCGTAATTCAATTCTCGGCACTGGCCAGCCTACGTGGGTAGGCTACTTTTGCAAGTATTGTTCTCAGCAGTAAATCATGACAGGATTTATTGGTGGAACTTGAGAAAAAGGAAACAAAAGCAAAGTCTTAGCATGACTGCCTTGCTGTATGGACATTGCCCGACTGTTTCTGTAGGAATCGTCCCTCACCCCCATTGTCCTCTCTCCCTTCTACTTTCGAACCTTCCTCGGCTCCCCTTGTCACCTCCATTTCTTTTTTACCTTTCGCTCTCCTTCTCATCCTCTTTCCTTCTTCCTTCTTCCTTCTTCCTTCTTCCTTCTTCCTTCTTCCTTCTTCCTTCTTCCTCCTAATACCCTTGTTGGAACGCTAGTTATTGAGAGTAGCTAGTTAGCGAGCGGGGGGCAAGCTGGACTGGGGGGAAGGGAGCAAACAGGTGATTCGGGAGTGATTGGGTATAACACAGGAGACAGAATGTCTAATACTGCAGCCTCCGATCAGTACTCTCCATGATGGCGCGATACTCCCCATTAGTAGTGTGGTCGCTGCTATGGCTTTCCTCGTTAGTCAGCCTATCAGTTTCTCAGTCTGCTTGGACGTTGGATCCCCAGAAACACCTTGCCATGATGTATAATCATATGTGTTCGTATTCTTCGCTCTACTTTCGTTCCTTGTTTCGCTCCATCCAGGCAGCACCAATTAATTATTCATCGTGGGTTTTACTTACAATTTGTTCGCAATCTGTCAGCGGCTATGGTCAACAATACTATATACACCATCGGAGGGACAGCGATCTACTGGACCCCAAAATTGACTCCCTCTTCGATCGTCTCTAGCAACAATAATTCCGTTTATGTCCTAAGTACAGCTAGTGAGTTACCCTCCTTCCTTCCGCAACGTCTCGCTCTACCGATATTTTATTGTTTCACGTATTCATAAGCAAACTCCCCCAGATTCGTTCCTACGAGCCCTTGACCTCTCGGAGCCTGTGGACTTTGAGGCCGAATTTTCGGACACAACAGAGGTAATCTCCGAGCTCCCCTTCGAAATCCCACACGTGTGGCGTGGTGCGACCTGGGTGGACCAGAACACAATATACTACTGGGGTGGAGAACTCGACCGTGAACCCGTATACATGGACGGGGTGTTCCAGAATAAGACAAGGGAGTGGCCGGATCCTATGAAGTACTACACTTATGACCTCAGCCAGCCGAGAGGTTCCGGGACGTGGAAAACCGTCTCAATCTCGGAGGCTGGGGGGTCGGACAAATTGACCGGTTCCCCGGCTTATGGTGAATACGTTTACTCTGCTGGGGCAAGGAAGGGGTTCTATCTTGGGGGGGTTGTGCGCAGGGATGGGTTCAAGAATAAGGACGGGTCGAATGCGACCAGGGCTGGTAGTGTTCCGTACTTTCTGAGCTCGATGGTCGTGTTCGATGCTACAACAAATGTATGGAAGAACGAGGCTATCATCAAGGAGCTAAATGTCTCGCGGGAAGGGGGTTTGGTGTATGTTACAGGAGTTGGGGAGAAAGGCATATTGGTTAGAATGGGGGGGGCGGGGGCTGGTAAATATGACTTGGTGGGTGTTTCCTTGATCCTCTGGCACATTCATCATGGTAGTTGTATATATGGCGGCTCACTATGGAACAGATTTTGCTAACATTTTTGTCGTACAGATCAGCTTCGATACCGTCTACATCTACGACATCGCCACTGGAGCCTGGTACCGCCAGCCAACTACCTCCAAAACAAACACCTTTCCGGAAAGCCGCATCGGAGGATTTTGCACCGGGGCCATAGCAGCGCCTGACAAAACCAGCTTCACAATCTACATCTATGGGGGAGATGACCAGTACAGCTATAAAAAGCAAATCTGGGCCTTGACAATGCCCTACTTCCAATGGCTTCCCATAAACTCCACTGGCGGGCCGGAACGCGGACGCTTGGGCACTGCGTGCCACACATTAGGTGGACAACTTGTTATGGTCCGTGGTGCTGGGGGGGGTCCAAAAAATCGAGGGGATACGAATGGGGGGACATACTTCTACGATATGACGAATCTCACTTGGGCGCTGAGGTATCAGCCCTCGGAGTACCGAGTGCCGAAGACCATCTACGATATTATCGGTGGGAAGTAAGCCTCTTCTCCCCTCCCTTCCGCTCTCTTTCCTTCGCTATGCATGATGGGAATTAACGATTACGAAAAGTGGACAAGGCGGTGCCACTATCACTGGCCCAGCAGCCGACAATGGTTTCCCCGGAGGCTTGGGCAAGCTCTTCGCCGCAGCAGCGAACCGCACGAATCCCCCCAACCCAAATGGCAGAAGTGCTAGCCCAAGCGGCGGTGGAAGTTCTAGGTCGACCGGTGCGATTGCTGGGGGTGTTGTTGGTGGCGTCGTGGTTCTTGCGGCTATCGTAGCGGTTATCGGGAAGCGGTTGCTTCATCGTCGAAGAGGCGCGGATACCCCTGAGCAACAGGAAGCTAGTGTTGGACCCCCCAGGAGCCCAACGATAGGGATGGGCGGGAACCGGTCCTCGGTGGATCAAGCGGGGATTGCCCAGTCGTCATGATAAGGACAGCATGCGCATACAGCAACAGGTACACAGGCTAGACAACACGTGAATGCAAGGAGAGACGTACAAATAGGAGTCGCACAAAAGAAAAACGAGTGACGGTGAAATTAGAAGGATGACCTGTACACAGGATATTTTGGTTATCTTTTTTTTTGCGTCTATCCTAAACCCTACGTACATTTTCTTGGTCTTTCGACCTTCGATAATTCATGATGATTCCCGTACCAGCACCTCAGGTTTTTACATGTTCACGGAGATTCGCCTACCGGTAGCAGGTTTCCGGACCCAAATATGCTCAATTTTTTAAAAACTTTTACACACAGTTACCTAATTATTATCATTCTTATCTATGCAAAAGTCATAAAGTGCATATGATCTTACATGGGCACTTCATCCTGACCTGATATATTTTGTGCAGCGATGTTTGTCATCTCTCGGCGTGCCGTTCTTTTTTTTTTTTTTTTTTTTTGGCTGATCCAATGGCCTCGTGAGACACGCAGAGCGAGAACACTCCCTGAAATACCGTACCGGTACTGCAAAAACTCGCCAAATTCGCTATACAGTCAAGGCCATCATGCATGGAGTGGTCGCCGATCGGAGCAGGAAACTTTTTGAGCCCCATTCTGATAAACGATGCTCACTGCGTACCCTAGAGACCATGCAGGGATAAGGCGAGAGCCCAATTCGGGGAGAAACAATACTCACTAATAGGTACTCTTGAGACCTGGCAGGGATTAAACGGACTGAGAAAAACAAAAAAAAACACACCCCGTCGTATTTGTGGTACCGCATGCATCGCGACCTTGGCTGCAGAAGTCTTCTGCTTACTAATTACGCCCTGAAGGGTAAGGTCTACGAGTAAAACTATGATAATATATTATGATACTCGTTCCAAGGTTGTGGTTAGCCGCCACAGCCCACGAACGCTCGTTGACTCGCAAGCTTGGGCACTCCTCCAGTGTGCCCTTCCAGTTGTATGGTTTAACATAACTTTGTGGCTCACCATACAAGTGGTAACTTTGTGGCTCAACATCACTTTACAGCTTAGTGTCTTTTTGGTTATGATATACCGGTTTCCGTTCCTGTCCCCTGATACAAAGTGAGCATATTTCCTTTTCGTTTCTAAGATCATCTGTAGCGTAGAAACGCTTGCGAAACGGAATGGAACGGTTCCATGGGAACGGCCGCTTAAGCCGCAGAGTCGTGTCAAGCCCCGAAGTGACATTGAGCCACAGGGGTTACTATTTTGAGCCACAAAGTTACGTTGAGATGTAGGGGCGTCTGGCCGAGTGCCCAAGCTTGCGAGACAGCGAGTTAGGATGACTAAATGTGGGGAGGTCAATACCGGTAGCAAGAACCTCAATTTGCGTCATATTTAAAGTGTCCCTATTCTACGTTCTCGCCAGGTTCTGGGGTGCCGTGGAGAACCCGCTTTTTTCTTACCCGTAGAGCGTTGTTATGGTTGTATCGTAGTGTAAGGTGACATGTAATAGCAGAATACCGTACCGGTAGTGCGTGATTTTTCCACACCGTGGCGGTTTTATTCTCGCTTAGCCATTTTACCAGTTAAGCTTTTACCAAGACTTACCGGTACGCCTAGTTGACCGATCTGTACTAGTACTCGGGGGTTGCCATCCCGGTACGGAGTAAGCTATCACAGGTTTCGCTTTCCAAAGCGGGCTGGGCATTGGCGTGGGGGCTAGCCAAAATTGGACAACCCGAGTGATGTGTCATGAGGACCTTTGGTGGACGACAAAAGTCACCTGTGCCGGGCAACCCCCCCCCCCTATTGTCACGCCATACAGACTTGAATAATTGTACTCGTACAGTACGGTGTGTTCTGTCGCCGGAATTTCTTCTCTCAGTAAGCAAGGTCCACAAATCTTTGCTTTTTTGTTTTTTTCCCTATCTCTGAAGAGGGAAGGAGCAGCGTTCGCAAGCGGCGGTCAGGCCGGCCTACAACTGACCGGCAGATATACAGTCCGGCCAGGCAAGGTCGGAGTGAAACCGACCTGGGCTTTGGAGGCTAGGTTTTTTTCTTTTTCTTTTTCGAAAGCTTATGGGCTTCATGGATACCTGGTGGTGCTGATAGGCTTGCGGCATATGCCATCCGATTAGTATATATTTTGCTAGTGCGTTGCACATATCTGAAGATCAACGCTAATAGCCTGCAGATATCTGAATATTCCTGAAGATATATACAGATATTCGCCGTTATCCATGCAATATCTAAAGATATCTTCCCCCGGCTCAGCTCCGGGACACAAGAATTGAAATCAAAAGAAGAAATATTCTCACGTTTCCCATCTTTCTGAGCGGTGCGGATGCTGGACTATTTCCTATCGCTCGATATATTACTGGAGAGTGTGTAAATCGCTCACATTAACAAATATTATTCGGTTGTGATATCATGATATTTTACATACCACATCAGTATCCGCAGAAGTGTAAAATACCTAACCATTATCCTTATTGCCTCTCCTTCATCACATCCGTCTCCAAACATTTTCCATATTAATGATCTCCCACCGCAAGCTGTTTCCCCCCCCCCTGATTGCGATTCTCAGGGTGGATACAACTGTTTAGGCAAGAATATCAGTGAATAATACACTGCGGATCTCCACTAAGTCATGCGCGGAGAGGTGATTTAACTCCCAGGGTATATCCTAAGGTATATATGTAATAGTGGTTAAGATAATCTATCACATGTAGGAACAGAGGCTATTGGCGCAAATGCTCGTGTCCCGCTCAATCAGTGCCAATGTATGATATACACATGCCTTAAAAGCTCCCCCAGAATTTTAGCAATCACACCCAATCACTCGGAAGCGAAGATATCTGCAGTCTAGGCTAGGCCAGATGGGCCCCGGAAAAGCTTAGGCGGGCCCGGTCATGCACGAGTCTGGTTTGACTGGCTATTTGCGAACACTGATGTTGCAGTTGTTAGGGATAAGTATATTGGTTAGAATGGGGGTGACTTATGAAATTGGGTTCGTGGGTGTCCCCTTGACTCTCCGCCACATATTCATCTTGGAAGTGGTATATATGGATGTTCAACAGTGAAGGGAGGGGTTTCGCTAATATATTTCAATCGTACAGATCCGCTTTGGGACAGTCTGTCTACGACATCGCCGCCGGAGTTTGGTACAGCGAACCAACCACCTCTAGAACGAACACCTTCCTAGAAAGCCGCTACGCGAGATTCTGTGCCGGGGCCGTGGCAGCCCTGGACAAGGCCAGCTTCACAATCTACATCTACGGAGGATACGACCTCTTCAGCCATAAAAAGGGGACTTGGGCCTTGAAGATGCCCTACTTCCAATGACTTCCCGTAGGCTCCACTGGCGAGGTGGAACGCGGACGCTCATTTTCGGTGTGCCGCGCCGTTTGCAAACAACTTGCCATGGTATGTGGCCAAGGGGATCAAATAAATCGAGGCGATACGAAGGGCGGGTTTTACTTCTTCGATGTAACGAATCTCACTTGGTCCCTTAAGTATCAACCTTCAGAATATCGAGTGCGAAAGACGATCTATAACGTTATTGGTGGGAAGTAAGCTTCTTCTCCGCTCCCCTCCCCTCCGCTCCGTTTCCTATGCTGTACATGGTGAAAATTAACAATTACAAAAAGTGGACAAGACGATGCTATTCTCACTATCCTAGCAGACGACAAGGGTTTTTCCGGAGGCTTAGGCAAGCTCTTTGCTATAGCGGCAAACCGCAACAATTTTCTCAGCACCGGCGGCGGAAGTTCTAGCTCAACCGGTGCGATTGTTGGGAGTGTCATTGGTGGTGTAGCTCTTCTCGCGGCTATCGGACCGGGTACACCCACCCCCGAAGCTCTCCTTCCAATATCCAATACTCGACACCGCCGAATCTCTCGGTGCGCACGCTTTGATGGCTCGTAGTTGGTTCTAGTGGAGAGAGCCAACGCATAATCTGTGCATCCTCGCCGGACCTGTAGGCGTTGAAGCTACTTATTATGTTGCCGCTGTGGGCACTGCCGTCACCGATCTTGACATACGCAGTCTGGGCCATGATATTATGTTAAGAGTGTGGGTTGAATGTAGAAATGGTAAAATAGCTTGTAGGTGTATCGGAGTTGATAAAATTCCGTGAGGACGGTTGAAGGAAGCGGGGAGATGATGTTTGCTGTGTGACACTTAATATCCAATCATTTTGTGAGGGTGCATGACTAATATGAGAGCACTACTGCCGAGTGAATGCACTGTCGGTTAGTTTTGTAATGTGTTTTAATATTAGGAATCTTTCGAGTTTTCTATCGCAAATCTAGTATAGAGGGTTAGATAGGAGGTTATTTGGATTTCGTGGTGAACAGGAAACTGTGTTGTGTGGGGTCGTGGAAGAACAGACCCCTAGGATTTACTCCTATCACCGTATTTTCTCTAAGTTCATCGTTGTTTGCCTATCCGTTTATATTCCTCTTAATATCTAGTGGATCTTACATCTCTAGTTTCTCGAATATATGTTGTTGTAGGTAAGTTGTCGGAGTCCAATGGAGATTGCTTCGGCGCTGTGGGGAGGGCTGGGTGGGGGGTATGGCGGGATGACCGGATATCCAGGTAGGTGCGGGAAGAGAGAGTGATTTAGAGACTACATCGACTCGGCAGAAGTGTTCATGATCTAAGGCTTTGTGATTGCGCAATAATTGCTAGGGCGGTGGGAAGGATAGTGGGATCTCGGGCTTGCGTGTTGTCAACGATCAACTTGTCAGAACAACCGAGGGTATCGAACATGTTGGAGCAATGAAACAAAGGAATTAAAATTAAAACCAAATAGTAATCATAAAGAAAACAATACTGGCTAATTGTGCGATGTTACTAATCACACAGAAGACCCCAGAGTTGAAGGAACTTGAAGATTGTAAATCCTAGTCAGTCATGGTAGTTCCCGGAATGCTGTACCATTCATGCCATCCAATATCTGCACCAGGAGTTACTGTTTCTAAACGACTATACGGCTCCATTGTGTTAAAATATTGATTCAAAAAACCGTCTAGATTATTGGGAATTCTGTTGAGAATAATGTAGAGGTTTTCCTCAAGCGATTGGAAGTCTTAATAGTGAGGTATAATCGGTTTAAAAGTTGTAGCCTGGTGTAGGTTTTGGATAGCAAGAATCACGGGCGGTTCCCTCTGTTTCGGAGTTACTGTGATCTATGGGGAGGGTTCTCCGCACCCTCCCTTCCTTTGTTGTCATGGGAGTGGGCTAACAAATGGACCACGGAGCATAGAAAAGAATATTCGAGAAATGGTGTGTCTTGGAGATCGGCAGAGATTGTGGTCGAAAGAGCCATGATATGCTGTGAATCCATTCAACTTAAGTAGGGTTCTGCCATTGTCGAGTGAGTTGTATCATACCAAGAAGCTCGGGATGAGCCCTGAGATACTCTTGAATTTACTTGGTAGCAGACTAGTATGATAGTGTCCCTATGGAAGGGACATTGTGGATATTGAGACTCAGCGACCCGATCTCGATGGATAGGGCACAAGAAAGCTTATCGGCTCTCTCGGGCCGCTCAGGATGAGAGATGCACATCAATGCACCAATGCCAAGCCTTGTCCTCTCTCCACCCTGCCCCTTTATCCGACCGATGTTATCTGCACCATAAGCATTCCCTAACCCCAATCCATCGGTCATTGCGCCGAGCTTTTGTCGCCTGCCAGGGATTGTCGTTTCTTACAGGAGCACATCGGTATCCAGCGAGACTAGCAGGAATCTAACTTAGATGAGTATCTGTCCTTGTAAAACTTGAGGTAACTTCCCCAGTGCCGTTGCTTTTAGGCACGTCCCTGATATATCTTGCGAAATTTTCTTCAGGATGTCCGCCTTCAGACTACTTACTGTCCATCATATCCGGGTTTGTGTCCTCGCCTTGTATGATGATCTCCGATAATCTCATCTCTCTGGGGGCTTTTGGAGCGGCACTCTTCCAGAAAGACCCTTCCCGATCTCGGGTCAAATGCACGGCCTTCTAGTCATGAGTATTCAGGTTTCGGGGGGACTTTCAGAGAATTTGGGTTAGCGGCGCTGACGCATATGGGCGTGCACTTTATGGGGGCCCGCGGGCTTCTTCATTATTACCCATTTATTTTACAACCCGTTCACCTGTAATTAAAAAGAAAGATAAAACAACCGAAGACTAAGGGTTTATCCCAAATCTTCCAGTTTTAAAATTTTGTATTACGACTATATCATACTCCCCCAATCGTAAATTTGTGCTCATTAACAGTAACCGCCATCACTGCAATCAATTCTTTTCCCCATCTTCGTATTCCAAACATTTTCCTACACCTATAACCCTATCACCAACACTCTAATAAATTCAAATCACAGCAGTAAAATTAGTTAGTCAAGAATATTAAAGAAACACTTCCATATACTATAGTGCTTTGACTACCAGCGTTTTACGTGGTGAAGGGTTGGGGAAACACAGATGCTTATGTCATATCAGTGCATTTGCTCTGGTCTAAGTTATGATAAGTTATGGGCCAGGGTGGGTCGCGCTCGCAATGCGGGAAACACAATTCATATGATAGCCCCAACCACTCAATTAACCCTGCTTGCAGATAAGAATACGGTATCATAACCTGGATCCACCTTGGACCTTCCCCGGTACTGTACCCCCCCATCCTGCACATAGCCTCATGATCGAATCTTTTTGTCCCAACAACCATCCAACTCCCCACACACTGGTTACCCAAAAAACCGCTCGTTATCGTATCATATATCGTAAAGAAACTCAATCCTTCACCCCTCCCAAACATAAACCTTGACGGCAAAAAAAAAAAACACCCATTACGAGCACCAAAAACCGCTTAGATTACTGCGAGATATGATACTGCCTTCCGGGTATCTGTAATTCATCGCGCTGCCCCTAAAATACGAATACGGTGAGGTGTAGGTGTAGTGTTCTTCGCGCAGTTGCCACAGTTGCGCGCGGCCACGAGGTCACGTGATGGAGCGCTACCACGGCAAGTTGGCCTGGATCGGTAGGGGGGGGTGGGTAGGTAACGCTTTATCACCCGGTTTTCCAGTCAGAAGTGGGTCTGGTAGAAAGAATCCCGGTAGGCCAGCACCCGGACACGGCAATCAACTTTATCAACTAATAATTAATTACCACCAGATGCGAGTATCACTCACCCAACGTATGGCTTAGACAGCCGAAACCTGTCCTGCAGCTGGCTCGATCCAAAACATCTCAACCGGGAATAGGTTGGTCTTTCCGTGGGAAGGTATAATACCGGTACGCTTTTCCTCCGGTGCTATTGTTTGAGTGTTAACGTGTTTTTACCCACTTAACGATCACGTCGGGTAAACGGTCAACCTTACCAAAAAAAAAAAAAAAAAAAAGACAACTCTCCATTCCAGCACATCTATGATTTCAATGTTCCAAATAAGAAGTCTATAAGTTGATGCAAGCCTACTATCAAGTTTTTTTTTGAACACTTGTTAGCTTTTAAATCTATCTACAGTCTGTGAAAAACGACACCCCCACGTTTTTTTTTTGCGGGTGGACAACCATTAAACCTACAGAATAAACAATAAAAAGAGCTTCAATATTGCAACAATGGCCTATCAATAATAAACTTAACTCCGGTAGCTGGAATTAGTATTTTCTTGTACCTATTTCCTCCCCGGTTTATACCTCATTATTGGGGAAGAATGTGGGGGAGAGAGAGAAAGAATTCTGACAAACAGCTGTCAGGGGTGATAATCTATGTGGCTGTAAATTCTTTGGTTGTTCAACATTGCGGTTCTTGTTCTGTCATCTGGTGCCAGTTTGTTGGTGCGATCGCTTACCCGGTGCGATCGCTAACTACCGGTAGGTGAAACACGTTATATAGGACTGGTCCCCCCCGGCGCTTGCTGCCTCCTGCAGTCATAGGGACAGTCGCTGTTCTGGTCGGAGTTTGAGTCGAAGGTGTTGCACGCGTTTAACAAATGGCCCGCTGCAGCATGATTCGGGTCGCAGCCTTCGGACTCATGGGTAAGACAAAATTAAGACAAGGGGGTAAAAACTGGGGTGGGAAAGGAGGCTCTGCATTTCGCTTAAATTTGCATGACGCCCAATATATGTTACCAACCGCCAAACAGTAATTCTGACTGGACCACCCACCCACCTACCCCATAATCTGGCGAAAACTGGCAGGTGCAAGCACAGCACTCAAGTACAGTACAGTACGGTACTAGTACAGTAGACTCCAACGTTTAGATAAGGTTTTCATCTTAGGCTCGTCGCGGGCTGGGTCCTTATGGCTAGGAATAAACGTTTCTGGGCTCTAATTTTGACACAATTTTTTCCACCAAGTTTAAACCTCAGCATCATCCTACCCGTATTTCAACGTAAAATTGTCTGTCGGATTTCGCCAGATTATGCGGGTATATCTCTCGAACCGGTACGCGATACTTGTGCTCGTAGCCTACTGGGCTGTGCTCATAGTCTCTCCAACTCTTGGCGCCTTGGCTGGGCCAAATACTCTGCCCTGAGTGGTTGGCATCTCCCTGGGGCAAGGGAGGGGAAGTTCGATAGACGTGCACAGGGTCACCACATTGCTTTCAATCCAATTCATGGTTATCCCCCTGCATTCCTGCTCGCTCTAGCTCCATCCTACCCCCCCCTCTCTCTCCATGACCGGCCCTACCCATTGGAACCCTCTGAGATGCTGGGCAGACACAAATGGCAACCGATAGGATACAACACCCTTTGGAGTCGAACAATCAAAGCTCTGTGGCCCTGTAATAGCCATCAATAAACCCTTTTCCGCGCAACCTATACCGGAACTCAACTGTCAAGTATCATACCATGATCAAATTCTCCACACTACCCAGCCTAGGTGGCTAAGTTACTTTTGCAAATATTGTTCTCGGCGGCGGGCCGTGACGGCACTTATTGGTGGATCTTGGAAAGGGAAGGGAAGGGAAGGCTTAGCATCATTGCCTTGCCGTGTAACTATAGTACCTGAAAATCTCCTACTGCATCTACCGCTAATACCGGTACTCTGTGTGGTAATATTTCCTTCTCCTTGGTTGTGCCCCCTTTCCTCCTCTCCCCCTTTGAACCTTCAACTTTGATCGTCACCTCCATCTTTTTTTCTTTATCTTCACTTATCCTACTCGCCTTCTTCCTCCCTTCCTCCCTTCTTCTTTCTTCTAATATCCTTGCTGGGGAGTTATTTGTTGAGGGTGGCTAAATTTACTTAGCGAGCGTGCGGTGAGCAACGGTAGTATAATAAGAAGGAAGCAAACATGTGAGTCGGGAGTGATTAGGTGCAACACGGGAAACAAAAGGTCTAATACTGTAGCCTTTGATCTGTACTTTTTCATACTATGGCGCGATACCGCGCATTAGTAGTGGGGTCGCTACTATGGCTTTCCACCTTAACCAGTTTATCTGATTCCCACTCTGCTTGGACGCTGGATCCTCAGAAACACCTTGCCCAGATGCATAATCATATGTGTTTGTATTCCTCGCTCCCATTTTTGTTCCTTGTTTTTTTCTACTGTGGCCCCACCAATTATTCATAGTGGGTTTTGCTGACAATTTACTTGCAACCCGACAGCGGTTATGGTCAACAGTACCATATATACCATCGGAGGGACGGCAATCTACTGGGCTCCAAACTCGACTGCCTTTTCAATTGTCTCAGACAACAATAGTTCCGCTTATATCCTAAAAACTGCCAGTGAGTTATCCTCCCTCCCTCCCCCACTCCCTCATATCTGGGTCTGCCAAGATTATATTGTTTTACAAGCAAACTTTCGTAGATTCGTTCCTACGAGCCCTCGACCTCTCGAAACCTGTGGACTTTGAAGCTGAATTCTCAGACACAACGGAGGTCATCTCTGAGCTCCCCTTCGCAATCCCACTCGTCAGACGTGGCGCGGCTTGGGTGGACCGAAACACAATATACTACTGGGGTGGATGGCTGGAGGTGGAATCTGTATACCTGGACGGGGCGTTCCAGAATAGAACAAGGGAGTGGCCAGACCCTATGAAGTACTACACTTTTGATCTCAGCCAGCCGAGGGGGTCCGGGACGTGGAAAACCGTCTCGATCTTGGAGGATAGGGGGTCGGATATGTTGACCAGATCCCCGGGTTATGGTATATCAGCTTACTCTGCTGAGGCAAGGAAGGGGTTCTACCTTGGGGGGGTTGTGCCTAGGTATGAGTTCAAGAATGAGGACGGGCCAAATGCGGCCAGGGATGTTAGCGATTACTCCAATGTGAGCTCGATGGTCGTGTTCGACGCCGCGACGAATGTGTGGAAAAACAAGACTATCGATAAGGAGTTAAACGACTTGCGGGACGGGGTTATGGTGTATATTGCAGGTGTTGGGGAAAAGGGTATATTGGTTAGAATAGGGGGAGCTCATGGAAATGAGTTTGTCGGTGTTCCCTTGATTCCCCGTCACATATTTATCTTCGGAGTTGTATATATATGGCGGTTGACTAGAAAATGAAGGGGGTTTCACTAACATATTTCCTCATATAGGTCAGCTTCGACACCGTCTACGTCTACGACATCGCCGCCGGAGTTTGGTACCGCCAACCAACTACCTCCAATACAAATATCTTCCCGCAAGCCCGCTTCGGAGGATTCTGCGCCGGGGCTGCGACGGCCCCGGACCAGACCAGCTTCACAATCTACATCTACGGGGGACACGACTACGACGGCTTTAAAGAGGGAACATGGGCCTTGACAATGCCCTACTTCCAATGGCTCCCCGTGGGCTCCACTGGCGGGCCGGAACGCGGACGCTCACGTACAACGTGCCATTCCATCGGCGGACAACTTGCTATGGTCCGTGGTCACGAAGATCAAATGAATCGAGGCGATGCAAATGGCGGGACGTACTTCTACGATATGGCGAATCTCACCTGGTCCCTTAAGTATCAACCCTCAGAGTATCGAGTGCCGAAGACTATCTACGATGTTATCGGTGGGAAGTAAGTTCCTTCTCCCCTCCCTTCCGCTCTGTTTCCTATGCTGAGCATGATGGGAGTTAACGATTATGAAAAGTGAACTAGGCTGTGCAAATCCCACTGGCCCAGTAGATGACAAGGGTTTCGCCAGAGGCCTGGGCAAGCTCTTCGCCGCAGCAGCAAACTGCCCCACTCTCGACCCGGATAGTGGAAGTTCTAGCTCGACCGGGGCGATTGCTGGGGGTGTCACTGGTGGCATCGCGCTTCTTGCAGCTATCGGAGCGGGTATTTGGATGCTCTTACGCCTTCGTCGAGCGGATATGACCAGGGAAGTTCGAGCAACGGCCGGAGGCCCGGAGATTGGAACGGGTGAGAACCCACCCATACCGAATCACCAGGTACATTCGCCTTGGAGGTATGAGATCGATAGCGTGTCCGTATCACAACCGGTACACGAGCTAGACAACGCGGGGCTATAGGGAGCGACTCATAAACAGGGGTCTAACGAAAGGAAAATGAATGACGGGGGAATTGGAGGGAAGGATTACCCAAAATTCAACCGCATGAGTAAGAGCTATTTTCATTTACAGTATAGCACGATACCGGTGTGGAGGGCACAGAAGTGCGGGTCCCTATTTTTCCAACTCTATGAGGGCTTTTAAATGTTTAATTTACATCTAATTCTCGAAAACTCAGAAGCCAGCTGTTAGATGAGCCACGGTCATGGTGGGGCCACCATGTATTGCAATAAGAGATATCACATGATCACCAAGACTTTCGTTAGTGGTTTTATACTTTCGTCACTGATCGTCACTCGTCCAAGTTCACTTTTCTAACTGTCAGTTTAGATCAGAGTGCGGACCTGCTCCTGCCCTGGCTTATAATTTTATCGTCTGTTGCACAATGTATATGGGTATTGCCGCTGCGTGGTGCTGTGTATAACTACCGTACATTGAGAATGCGCAGGTATGCACCTCCACGCATAATGACAGGGGCTTCCATTCGCTCGCCGCCACGGTTTTGCTTTCTTAAATAGGATGCGGTTCATACGCCTTTCTTCATTTGAGAGCCACCGTCTACCATCATACTTTTCTGCATAACCAATTAACTTTGTGAATAATCTTCTTAATCTGTTTCTGTTTTCACCATGCCAATCTCAACGCGTAAATCGTAATAACAGTTTACAAAGCGTATGATCCGGTCGGTGGTAAAAAAGAAAAAAAGGATTCAGTTGTATTGCAGAAGACAGCCCGCAGACGTCCAATCAAACACAAGCCGTCACTCGAAACCTTAGCTTTGTAGGAGAGCCCGGCTCCACTTTTAATAAAGCCGCTCTTTTCCCACAGTCCGGCCCGACTGTGACTGAAAAAGCTGTGTCGGTCCGGCACCCCATCCCCAGATCCTGACGGACGGACGGACAGACTGTCATAGCTACTCAAGTTCACTGGCACTACGGCTCACCATAAACTAACCAGATATCGTTAGCCGGGAAGGTGCAATTTAAGCACTCTAGATCTCAATAGGGATCTGAGATGGGTGGGGTGGGGTGGGGAGAGATTGATTGAGGGCTCTGAATACATGATTAACAACGGCATCGCGGATTGGAATCTCGTGCCTCCAGCCTAGCTCCTACCTAGCCTAACCATGCTCAACCTCCTCAGACGGGTGGTTTTGAAATCCACTTATAAGGGATTTCGAATTTGTAACATTAAACCTTTTCCTGCAACAAGACTCAATTTCCTCGCGCCGGATTTAGGAGTTACCGCATTTGCCGTGTTTTTTACTGTACCTTAAGGGTGTTTTTTTTTTCATTTTTTTTTTCAAGGTACGGTATCAGTTGATTGCGTTAGCGTCGTATTGTAATATCCGAACACTAAAGCCTCAGGATATGGTCGGGGAGAGTATATCCGACCTAAGCGACGGGACAGAATGCCCTATCAAGAGGAGGAATTGTAGTAGGCGAAAGGAGGTTAGGAGAGGGATGGGATATCTCTTTCCCATCTTGTGGGTAAATTGATATCCAACCAGGATGTCGGCCGGCTAATCACTCTTGACAAAGCCGGGGTAGGATACTACATAATTTCAGCACGGAGAACTCAATATGCGCCGTGTGAAGCGGGTAGGGATCTCAAGTATTTGAGCCGTGCACGAATAACAAAGAAACTGAGATTAAGACGGCAGTTTTTGTTGTGCTCCCGTTCAGAGATGTAACTTTCCCGACTGATTCAGGAGATATAGTTGAGCATGGGTAGATGGGAGGGGGGGGGCGAAAATAGACCAGTAGATGCTGACTACCGGTACTGCTCTACAGAATCCCACGCAAGGCGGGTAGGCGGGTAGGCGACCTAAATCTAACACTCGGTATGAAGTGTTTGGCTACGTGGGAGGGTTTTCGAGTTTACACGCTGCTCGCACGGGCATAATGGGAGCTAACCCCACTATTGAGGAAGCCCTGGCTATTAATTTTCCTTGGTGGGGAAGACTGAGATGTGTAAACGGCCTTCCGCTCTGGCCTCGGGGCTGACACCGAGGGAGGCAGTGACATATAAGCATGGTCTGTATTAAATTATGTCCATAGCGGAAAAAAAAACCACCATTATAGTTTGGTAACAGTTGGTTTTCGTGTTTCATTCCACGGGAAGCAGAGGCACCTGGACTCAAGTTTTTCTTCTACATTTTGGCAAACCCTCAAATCTAGTTTTGAGAGTGGAGGAAGGGGGAAAGGAATTGTGGAAAAAGGCAACCGGCAGCAAATTCACAAAGAGGATTTACAACCAGAAAACTGTGAAAGAGCAAAGATGATGGAAGTTACGAGCCACACCGGCCCGCCCCGGCACAACAGCAAGAGCCCCCCACCGACACCAAACTCCGGATCGTGAGCCCGGAGGTACAGTACTCTTGAAGGGTAGAGTGAATTAACCGGACAGTGGGTGCTCTCTTGCCCACGGCAACAAATCCTTGGCAACAGATTAGCAGTATCCCTATTGAAGGGACATTGTCAGTGTTGAGACTCCGCGACCAGAGCTCGACGTCTAGGGCATGTGAAAGTTCATCGGCTTTCAAGGGCCGCTCCGGATAAGGGATGCACATCAAAGTTGCCATGCCAAGCTTTGTCCTCTCTCCACCCTGCTCCTTTATCCGACCGATACTATAGCTGCACGATAAGTATTCCCTAACCCCAAGTCATCGGTCATTGCGCCGAGCTTTTGTCGACTACCAGGGATTGCGGTTTCTCGTAGGATCGCGTCGGCACTCGGCAAGACCAGCAGGAATCTAGGTGTGCATCTGTCCGTGGACAACGTGAGGTAATTTCCCCAGTGTCATTGCTTTTAGGCACACTTCTGATACATATCCCGAGGAATTTTCTTCTGGACGTCTGCCTGCAGATCACTGTCCATCGCATCTGGGTTTATATCGTCTCCCACCTGGTATAAAGATATCCAATAATACCATCTCTCTGGGGTCTCACGGATAAACTCTGCTCTCCTGAAGCAGAACACCTTCCGATTTCGGGTTAAATGTGCAGGCTTCCACTCATGAATATTCTGAATTCGTGGGACTTTCGGAGAATTTGAGTTAGCGAATCAAGAAGTTTGATGCTGATAGCGGTGAAAGAATCACTCAGTTGTGATGGAGGTGATGATGGACTCGGACACGGGGTGGAGTATGAAGGTGTGATGACGGTCGGGGAAGTCGAGGAATGATATTGCTCTAGCATTGAAGATGGGTTTCTACTCGCGCCAGGCACAACCCACGACAGCTCATCAGTGCTTTACAGCTCTGCACAACATTGGGGGTTGCAATAGAAACCTTTGTTGTCAAACATCATTGAATTTTCACAACTGAACTAACTTAGCCAACAACTCAACAGCTCCCCCCCCTTCACCACTCCTAAGCTCAAGCACGGCAAACCGGGTCCACAGCATAACGAGAATGCCCACACAAGAAATCCCTATCCTATCAAAGCTCCACGGACGTTCTCGCCGCACTGTGGGCTCACTTCGCTGTGGGTTGCCGTGTAGTCATGTTGTGTTGAGCCACAGAAGTGCGGGTCCCTATTTTGTCAATTCTATGAGGAGGTCGGGATTCTACGGAATATCTCTGTGCCGCCCGATCGCTCTTCACAGTTTGGGTAGGATACTGCATGAGTTCAGCTCAAAAAGCTCACTATCCACTATCGGAACGGGCAGGGATCCCAAACATTCGAACCACACGTTCACGGTAAAAAAGGAATCGGAGGTTACAACAGCAGCAGCTATTGAGCCCCCATTCAGAGAAGCAACCTTTGCGGCTTGTTCACGAGACATAGCTGAGTATGGGTGGAGTGGAGAAACTAGACGAGTGGGCGCTGAGTACTACTCTCCAATATAGTACGCGAGATCGGCAGGCATGCGATCTGCATCTGCCCCTATGCATGAAGCGTTTGGCTACACAGGAAGTCTTTCGAGTTTATACGCTGCGCGCACAATCATAATGGGAGCTAACTTCGAAATTGAGGGAGCCTGACTATTAATTTTCCTTTGTGGAGAAGACTGAGATGTAAACAGCCCTGCCATCTGACCCTGAGAGTGATACCCAGAAGGCAGTGACATATAAGCATGGTCTTCATTAAACCATGCCCATAGCGGAAAAAAACGGCAATTATACCTTGGTAAAAGCTAGTTTTCATGTCGTCCCCCCAGATCTGCCGTCGGTTGATTTTTTTCTGCAATTCCTTTTTCCCCCCTCTTCCGCCTTGAAGTGTAGGTTTGAGGGTTGCTAAATTGTAGAGAGAAAAAATGTTGTGTCTAGGTATTTCTACTTTTCGTGAAAGAGGATTTACGACCGGAAAACTATCAAAGTAAAGATGCAAATTTCAACCCATACCGGCTTGTCTCGATACAATAATAATAGCCCTCCGCCGACACCAAACCCCAGATCACTAACAGAAGCTCACAAATCCTTTCTCAACAATATCAGAAAGCAGTATAGAAGTTTGTACAAGTATGTGACAGATACGTGCATTCCCGTCACGCATGATTTCGTCCAACCAAAAGGAGGTATTTGGGTTGGGTTTCTGTGGCAGACTGACTACGGAGAGAGAAGAAAGGCGATAAGCACAACAAGGCGACGTCCTGAATTGCGGGAGTATGTTTCCGGGGAGGACAAGAGGGGGGCAGTGGCGGTGAGAGACACTCTTATGGAGCGGTCGCTATGCCTGCGGAAATGGCACATAGGTTATCCATATCGGAATGAGAGAAGAAGGGTGGCGCCTCCTGGGGCTTAGGCCGTGCTGGGGGTGACGAGTGAAAGGGCTGTAGTAGTGTTATCACACCCGCAAGGCTACGCTTAGTGGCCCACCAGAGTGGTATTCGGCCCAATTTGTCCGGGTGGCAGGGGTTGACGTCGTCCCGTCCAAGTAATAATTTCACAACTCCCTCGTGCCCATTCCAAGCAGCACGGTGTAGTGGTGTTTCGCCGTTGTTATCTGGTTTGTCAGGATCGACGTCGCCCCGTCCTAGTAGTATTTTCACCACTCTCTCGTGCCCACGCCCAGCGGCGTGATAGAACGGTGTTCGGCCGTCTTCATCCGGTTTGTCGGGATCGACGTCGTCCCGTACGAGCAGAATTTCCACCATTCCCTCGTGTCCATTCGTAGCAGCGCGATACAGTAGTGTTTGGCCGTCCTCGTGTGGCTCGCCGGGGTTGACATCGTCCCATCTGAGCAGAATTTTCGCCACTCCCTCGTGCCCATTCTTAGCGGCCCACCGGCACGGCGTTTGGCCAAATTTGCCCGGCTTGTGAGGGTTTACGTCGTCCCGTCCGAGCAGTATTCTCACCACTCGGTCATGTCCATTCCCAGCAGCGCGATAGAGTGGGGTTTGGCCGAACTCATCCGGTTTGTCGGGATTAACATCGCACCGCCCGAGCAGCATCTTCACCACTCCCTCACGCCCATTCTCAGCAGCACACCACAGTGGTGTTTGGCCATACTTATCTGGTTTGTTGGGGCTGACGTCGTCCCTTCCGAGTAGCATTTTCACCACTTCCTCGCGACCATTCTTAGCAGCCCAACAGAGTGGTGTCTGACCAAACTTTCCAGGCTTGTCGGGGCTGGCATTGTCTCGTCCGAGTAGTATTCTCATCACTCCCTCGTGCCCATTCTCCGCGGCGCGATGTAGTAGTGTTTCGCCGTCCTCATCTGATTCGTCGGGATTGACGTCGTCCCGTGCGAGTAGCATTTTCACAACTCGCTCGTGCCCATTCTCCACAGCACGCCAGAGTGGTGTCCGGCCGAATTCATCTGGTTGGCCGGGATTGACGTCGTCCTGTGCGAGTAATATTTCCACCATTCCCTCGCACCCATACCCCGCGGCGTAATGTAGTAGTGTTTCGCCGTCCTCATCTGATTTGCCAGGATTGACGTCGTCCCGTGCGAGTAACATTTTCACCACTTGCTCGTGTCCATTCTCCACAGCATACCGGAGTGGTGTCCGGCCGAATCCATCTGGTTGGCCGGGATTGACGCCGTCCTGTGCGAGTAATATTTCCACCACTCCCTCGTGCCCATTCTCGGCGGCGCGATGCAGTAGTGTTTCGCCGTCTTCATCTGATTCGTTGGGATTGACATCGTCCCGTGCGAGTAGCATTGCCACCACTCGCTCGTACCCATTCTCCACAGCACGCCAGAGTGGTGTCCGACCGAATTCATCTGGTTGGCTGGGATCGACGTCATCCCGCGCGAGCAGTACTTTTACCACTCCCTGGTGTCCGTTCCCCGCGGCGCGATGTAGTGGTGTTTCGCCGTTGTTATCCGGTTCGTCGGGATTGACGTCGCCCCGTGCGAGTAGTATTTTCACCGCTCCCTCGTGCCCATTCCCAGCAGCATACCCAAGTGGTGTTCCGCCGTACCCATGTGGCTTACCGGGATTGATGTCGCCCCGTCCAAGTAGTATTTTCAACACTCCCTCGTGCCCGTTCTCAGCGGCCCAACGGAGTAGTTCTTGGCCCTCACCACCTGGTATGTCGAGGTTGATCTGTCCAAGGAGTATTTCTACTACTCCCTGATGACCACACGCAATAGCACTCCAGAGCCCTGTTGAGTCAGATGTATCTGGTTCGTTGGGGTTGACGCCATTTCGTCCGAGTAGTATTTTTACCACTCCCTCGTGCCCTGTCGCCACGGCGTGCCAGAGCGGTGTTTTGCCCTCCTGATCTCGTTCATTGGGGTTGACGTCGTCTCGCCCGAGTAGCATTTTCACCACTCCCTCGTGCCCACCCCTAGAAGCACACCAGAGTGGCGTTCGGCCGGACCCATCGGGTATGTCGGGACGGATGTCGTCCCGCTCGAGAAGAATTTTTACCATTTCCTCGTGCCCATTCCCAGAAACGTAATAGAGCGGTGTTCTGCCACACCAATCTGGTTGGTTGGGATTGACGTCGTCCCGGCTGAGTAGAATTTTCACCACTCCCCCGTGACAATTCCCAAGAGCATACCAGAGTGGTGCTCGGCCGAACCCATTTGGTATGTCAGGATTGACGTCGTCCCTTCCGAGCAGAATTTTCACCACTCCCTCGTGCCCATTCCCAGCGGCCCAACGGAGTAGATCTTGGCCCTCCCCACCTTGTATGTCGAGGTCGACCCGTCCGAGGAGCATTTCTACCACTCCCTCGTGACCTCTTTCAGCAGCGCACCAAAGTATTGTTTGGCCGTATTCCTCCAGTCCGTCCGGGTTGATGTCTTCCCGCTCAAGTAGCATTTTCACCGCTCCCTCTTGCCCACTCCAAGCAGCACAGCAGAGTGGTGTTTGGCCATCCGAATCTGGTTTGTCAGGGTTGACGTCGCCCCGTCCGAGTAGCATTTTCATCACTCCCTCTTGCCCACCCCAAGAAGCACACCAGAGCGGTGTTCGTCCGTGCTCATTTGGTATGTCGGGATCAACGTCGCCCCGTCCGAGTAGAATTTCCACCACTCCCTCGTGGCCATTCCAAGCAGCCCACGCAAGAGGTGTATTCCCTACGCAGTCCTTTTGGTTGATATCACTACCTTCAACTTCTACCAAACCAGCTACAATCTCATCAATCCCGAAGACGGATGCACAGTGTAGACCACTGAACTGGAAGGGTCTATTGAAACAAAGAGCAAAAAAATACGGTCTCTGTGCTTCCAAGAGGATTTTAACGGATATGTGATTATCGTAGCTGTGAAAAAGCTTCAGCGCTAGCGATTTTGTGGAATCTGAAAGGTCCCTTTTTGCGTGGACTCCCCAATATAGAGAGGAATATTCAAGAAAGGGTGTGCTTCGGAGATCGGGGGAGGGAGTAGTCGAAAGAGCCCTGACCTGCTGCGAATTTAGATAACTTAAGCATGTTTCTGCTATTGCCGAGTGAGCTGTACCACGAAGCTCGGGATGAGCCCGAAGGTATTCTTGGAGGGTAAAGTGGATTAACCGGACCGTGGAGGCCTCCTTGTCCACAACAACAAGTCCTTGGCAACAGGCTAGTAATATCCCTATTGAAGGGATATTGTCAGTATCGAGACTCGGCGACCCGACTTCGACTGCTAGGGCGTGACAAAGTTCATCGGCCTTCAATGGTCGCTCCGAGTGAGATATCCACATCAAAGCCGCCATGCCAAGCCTCGCTTTCTCCCCACCTTGTCCCTTTATTCGGGCGATCGTTGCACCATAAGCATCCCCCAACCCCAAGCCATCGGTCATTGCACTGAGCTTTCGTCGTCTGCGACAGGTTGTGGTTTCTTGCAGGATCCCATCAATATTCAACGAGACCAGCAGGAATCTAGATATGTATCTGTTAGCCGATAGCGTGAGGTAACTTCTGGAGTGTCATTGCTTTTACGTACATATCAGAAACCTCTTGTGGAATTTTCTTCAGAATGTCTGCCTCTAGACTGCTGTCCATAGCATCCGGGTTTGTGTCCTCGCTCAGCCTGGTATGAAGGTATCTAATAATGTCATTCCTCCTTGGACATATGGATATGCTCCTTACTCTTCCAGTAAGACGCCTTCCGATCTCGGGTCGAATGTGCGGTCTACCAGTTACGAATATTCGAGTTCCGGGAGACCTTTGGACAATGTGGTTTAGCGAATCGAGAAGCTTGAATCGATGTCCTTCCACGCATTCATCAAGAGCATCGATGCATATTAATATGCGCTTCCTGGAAGAGGTGGTCTGTAGCATCTTCACGAGATCGACAAGTTGCGGTCCCCGCCCACCGATGGCATTTTTCTGGTCCTCATAGGCTTGCACTATCTCACCTGGTATATCCCCCAGTCCGCTCACAACCTGTTTGAGCAGGGCCCCAAGCACGCTCGTTGACGACTGTTCCCTTTGTGCAGCAAAGTCGAAGTAAAAACACGTAACCGTGACATTTTGTCCCCTGGCCTGATCGCACAACCTGTCTATCACCAATGAGCTAACATCGAGACTTGTCAGCACTTGCACCACTTCACCCATTTCTCGGGGCTCTCCCTTGTTACCTAATGTAAGTCTTACCGACCCCCGGATCTCCATAGCAAAATAAAACTGCATCATCGGATTCACTTCCCCCACTACCAGCGTACCAGCTTACAAATTCCTCCCTTTGTAAGACCCATTCCCCTATATTTTCGACTCTCAGTTCTTGGATGTCCCGGTGTCGTATTTTGGGCTCTAGTGGGGACAGCCAGGCTAGGATATTGGATCGTTCATCGGCAACAGTAACGTTATAGTTGATGTTATTGGTGTTATTGGAGTTGGTATTATTGGAGTAATATTGAGACATCTTCGTTTTTCGGAAACGTGTGTAATAGAGGATAGATACCGGTAATTGAGTTTGTCAGTTGATGGAACTACAGAGAGCTGAAGAAAAGCGGGGTCTTTTAGGAACCCGATGGACGCCCCCTGGCCGCCCAACCAATCTCCCCCAAATCCGCGCTGACAAACCCCGCCTGTGCCTGCCGCATCGGTGGTAGAAAATGCAATATACCTTAAGTACCGCAGGGGCTCTCATAGCACACCGCAAATTCTTTCACTACGGTGAACGAACACTATATGGCGCCTGCGGTGCAATCGGCTAGCTCAGCGTATAGACAAGTACATCAAGCTTTATGAATTCGTGAATCGAAAATCTTAGATATCAGTTCACTTCGAGCATCGTAGTGCGGTCTTTCGTGATAGCGATACAAGTTGAAAAACTCTTCTCGTAGCTCCCTGCCTGGCCCTGTGACGCTAGCCGCCCTGCTCCCCGACACGGTAACCGATAAGGACAATGTAGAACACATACCGCACCAGCACAACGCAGCACAGCACAGCAGCCGTGTAGATTCCCTCATTCACCACAACCTACCCCAACTCCCTAAAGACCGAGGGGTAAGTTCGTCAAAATCAAAACACCGCCCAACGGGCAACCTTCTGTAAGTTGTAATCCAAAGAGTCCTTGAATAGTATCCTGCCGAGCCGCCTCCCACCAGAGGTCTGGATGGTTCAAGACCCATGGTTTGCAACTAAACAAACTAAGCGAGGGGGCAGACCAGGTCTCCTGCACCACCCCTAAAACTGCACCCTATGTTATGTGAGCACAGCACATGCAAAAAAAAAAAAAAACTCTGCTCCAGTCTGCTCATACACATTGCTACACTAAGCCTTGTCTCCTGGCGGGTGATTTTGCTATCCCCGCTCTTTCTCCTGTTGTTTTATCCAGCTGTCACAACCATCACTCGTCCTTATTTCCTGTCCGGGGATGAAGAAAAGAATCATTCATTCATTCATCTCTAGGATCGCTGGTAGTCTCCTATCCTATATACCAAGCATACCCAGTCTTATGGATTCCCGTTCCAACTATGATATTCCATTCCATTCCTTTCTAACAATTCCAGTAATTCCAACCATTCCGGGCATTCTTGCCATCCGCATTCCATTCGGGTTATCAGGAAGCATGCCAACCATTCCTCATAACACGAAACGTTAAAAATATCCCCACTCGTACGCATTATTATGCACCACTAGAATGCCCTAGCGTTGGAGGCTCTTTTCTCCGTCCAAATTTCTTTTCTCCTCCCTCTCACTTCGTAGCACTGAGAAAACTCCACGCCCCTCAACTCACCCACTCTTGATACCGCCTTTTCTGTCTCTTATTCCGGAAACTACTTAAGTCACACTTTTTTCACACACAATTGCTTTCATCACCTCACGCCGTTTCATTCCACCGTGCAAAACCTTCGTCCGGACCATTTCCTCTATTCCAACGCTTTAAACCTCATTAGAGAGGTAAGAGGGGGGGCCTCACCAATGACCGCCAGAGGAGGAAAAAAAACCCAATTTATGTCTTTGAATTCACAATTAACCCCCCGAATTGTGGATAATAATGTCGTGGACCTACTTGAACCTTACCCGGTAGCCTTCTCCCAATCTAGGAAACCTAGGGCCTGCGTAACTAGCGTTGCTGTGTATCCCCTAAGAACAGATCTCCGATTTTCTCATAGCTATGTGCCAATTTACTCTTAACTTATCTAAAACTGCCACAGCAATTGCTAGTTGGTGAAATAACCTGATATGCATTATTGTCCAAGCATAATTTTCACTCGTAACATTGGAATCCGTATCTTGGTTCATTGTGCTTCCCTGGGTACTTGGATTCGTTGATAAACAGTCGCTGAGATGCTCTCCTCTTTTGCCTAAAAATAATTTTCTACATTTAAAATCCCCTCCCCCCATTTACTTATTTTCTTTTCCTTTTTTGACTATTTTGTACCCCTCCAGGTTCGGGGCAGCATCCAGTTGAGAACATGCCCTATACTGTACTAGGGGTTGGAAAAAAGTCTGTCGAACTCTTGGCGCCAAATGACATACTGGTAGTAAACGCTGCCAAGAGTTCGACAGACTTACCCCCCGGCACACGGGTTAACTTATGCCCTTAGTAATTTAAACTCCACACACAGAAACATAGGATCCTTGCCAAGACTGCCCTTCATATCTGATCTTTCCATGCTTGGCATAATCTTGGCGGTTTAGATAAGATAAGAGCTGATTAGTTCATGAAAGAGCCCCAAGTTGCTGCTCAGCAACGCTGATGAAGCAGACGCAGTCTCTTGTCAAACAACTCAACCCCTACCGGACCTCCTACAGTAGGAGCATAATTACCCGGCACGCATCAGATCCCCTGCTACCAGATATCGTTTTCCGCTTTATGGTTCAACAAATAATTGCCGAAATAACAACTAAAAAATAACAACTAAAAAATATTTTAAAAAATAACAATACTAATATAAATAATCATAACTAGGGATTGCCTCGTGTGTATGGCTTCCGTGAGAAGGCAGTTCTGAGAGTTATTTCCTGTGACTCAGGCATAGTGAGGTTCTGGAGTGAGGGAGGGAAGGGGTTGCGATGTGCCGAATGTTCGGTTACTTAAATACATCTTGTAAGCTGCGAGATGATGTTGAGCCGCAAAGTGATTTTGAGCCTCAAAGCTGCATTCAGCTGTCAGGCGCTCTGGAGTGCCCCCGGTTGTGATGAGCAAGTAAGCATTCGGGGGTTGTGGCGCCTAACACACAAGCTTGGCGCGAGTGCAGTACGGTATGGTTGCCGATCCACGACACTCGCTAATTTAAAGGTTGGTCTCTAAAGTATTTTTTTTAGTATGATACCCTGTACTGTACGAGGGGGGGCTACTGACTTCAACTACTTGGATAACCCTCTATCCAACCCTCCTTATTAATTCCATTCGACGATTTTTGTTCCTATTCCTCATTCCCAAGTGTTTCTCCATCTGCATAGTATCTACCACGGCCTATTACGACCAAAATTGCCACTGCGCATATCATAGATCTTGAAAATCAAAACCCAAAAAATACTCAAAAATTATAAAGGTCCTTGGCCCTTAAAATTTTTAGGATCAATAAGCTTAATTACCACCACTAGGGTCACCAGAAAATGACAAATAACCTGCAAAAAGGGGGGCAAAATCAAAAGTATATATCATAAAGGAAAACAAAAAACTCACCTAAATACAGGCAATGGGGAGCTATAGTATGAAGAAAAAAGAGGAAGGGGAGAATCAAAGGAGAAATTTATTGGATTGCACCATTTATAGCGCCGCCTGCAGCCCACAAATCAGGGGTTGATACAAAAGTGCTTTCAATTTCCTCATTCTCACTCGGTACAGTATTGATAGTAGTGTACTGTACAGCCACAGCAGTAATGGCCAATCATGTAGCCCTCGGAAATAAGTAATCGTCGGTTGGGCAAGTAGGATTGGTGAAAACGCATTATTACCAAACATGCAGCTGTGATTGTCCAGGAGCTCAGCGATTTATCATAGTATGTCACTTTTAGCCACAAATTAATTGTGAATTGGTCGATACACAAGGTGAGATGAGCTAAAGGTGTCGGAACATCCATACCATGGCTTTTGAATTTTGTACGAGTGCCCATTAGGAAAAGTTACTTATTTTGAAAATTCCAGTGTTTTTCCACAGGCAAACTAACGATACATGATACACCTGATTCAGCTGAGGTTTGGGTTATAGCGGAGTCTACACTGCGCGGTGCAACAACACCTCTTGGCACTGCCCGACCCTCCTACTAGGTCGGAGTTCTTTCGCCGGAAATGGCAACGGCTAAATCTGATCTTCCCGGATGCCGCCGGACCCACTGTACTTCCGGTGATAACAACGCTTTATCTCCCGATCCCCGATGAGTATGATAGAATGATAAAGTCAAAACCTGAAGCGACGAGGTGTCGATAGAAAGGGATTCCAGGATGAACCTTCGTAGTCTTTCCCGGCCAAGGCAATGAGAATGAACGAGAACAACCAATGCCGAAAAACTCAAGAGAGAGAAAATTTAATTCACTATCCTTACTTCCCGTTCACTTGTTGTGTCTTTGTCCCCTTCTCTCACGACATGTCCCTGAGCCCCCCCCACCCTTAGATACAAGAGTTTCTTCTTAGGTGTCGTGGGATTCGTGGTGAGCAAACAGTACAACATAATTGCGAATATCCACGTCTGCCATGACGAGTCCATTCACACCCCCCGACCGTGCCTGGAGTTGATATATAATTAATTGAAGTGGATATGGTGTTGTCATGTGGTTGGGAAAATGGTTGGTTGTGGTACTGAAAAGGCGAATGAAGATGGCTTTTTGTCAAGGCACTGTGCCAATGATGGTAAAACTCTGGTGGTTGAAGAAAATTTATGAGTTTTGCGTTTTCAAGATTTGTGCTCAGTGGCGGTTTTGATCCTTACCGGCCGCCGTAAAGTATCGTTCGAATGCTAATCCCTGTAACGGAAGCCTTCAATAACTCTGTCTTGTAAAAGCTGGTAATATACTCAAGTGCCCGGATAGAAATCAGGAGGCCCTAGTTCACTGCTCGCTTACCCACCCTTCTGATTTCAATCCGGCCACTTGAAGGTGCAGCGGAATCCTAGATGGAATGGCTAATCTTCAGAGCCATTTACTACCACCCTTTTCTTTCCTTTTCCCCCTCGGTAAACATGAACTAGCGATCAGGCACGCCGAGCCGGCCAGGGCCATTCCTTTTTGGACCGGGTTAGCACACTGGAATACCTGTTTCGTAGGCCGTTGAGTAAATATAGGCACTGTCCTCATTAAAAAGCGGACCACACAGCCGAAGAGGATGCGGTTTTGCACAAAACCTACTTAGGTGCAAAAAGGAAATCTCTTTTTTTAACTCTGCTTCAGTCAGTCAGTCGGTTTATACACAAGTGCTAGTATGCTGCTTCCATGCAAACCAAGTTATGGTGAAAAAATGGGCATCGGATTCCGCTGTGGCTCCTTCGCCGACGTGCGGCATAACCTAGTTCGTTCCCTAGCACAGCTGGGTTGTATATAACCCCAAGTGGATATCATAACTTAGTATTCGCGACTCTTGTCGGCAGTTTTATGGAGCCATCACAGATCATCACTCGTCTATGTTCTGTGTTCTAGCCCTAGGCTTAGATCGGAATGTGGAATTCGTTATCGCCCAGGTTTATAGTTTTATCGTTTATTATCATACAGCTAAGAGTTTTTCCCACTGGGTGACCCTGTGTGTAAAAGTCCTAGGAGTGCATACGTTGTGCAGTGCGTACGCACTCCTACACACAGCGACGGTGGTTTTCGCTACTAGCTGGCAGATTCGTCACCATTGTTTTTCTTCCCCAAATGGGGTGCGATTCACCCACCTCCTCCTTTCTTTGAGACCACCGCCTTTCGCTTCCCTACAAAATGTATCGATCAACGAATCATATTCCCAACCTGCCCTGTTCTTAGTGTGTTGGTCGTCCGACGGCATAAGTCGCAATAGATTACACAGAGTATAGTACAATGGGGTAAAGTGGGGTACGGAACTGTAACCTGGCGTAAACCAACCGGATATCCTTAGTCGGGCATGTGCGGAAATAAAAAACACTTTAGATCTCGATAGGATGTAAGAGGGTGGGGGGGGGTTACGCATGGTGCGCAGAGGAGAAGAGGAATTAACTGAAGTTTTTTTCTTAAAATACTCGATTAACCCCGGCACCGTGGGCGAGAATCTCATGAGTGTCTCCTCGGTAGATGCCTTTCTCCACATGATTCCCCCCCATGTGCTGCCAGCGCCACCTGTTTAAGTTTTTTTTTGTCTCACTATCTTCTAATCTCTGCAGATCGGTGATCTAGAACGAGCTTGTCATGAAGAAACCTAATATGTCGGTAGATTCCGCAACGTGAACCCCTATAGCGAGAGACGCCATTACCCGACACCAAATTCCATAGAGCAAGATAGAATTTTTCCGGTATTGTACCTTACAGCTTTAATTCGCGATCCGCTGTTGTTTACAACCTGGCAGAGTAGGGTATTATTCTGACACAAATATTCCGGACATGGCGGGAGTTTCCCTGCCTGGCTCTGGAGACAACACGGGCTGACGACACCCGACCCGAGAATGAGACAAGATTGTTCTGTGAAGTGAAAACCGGGAGAAAGCTACCAGTGTGCTGCTAGGCCACCCTTGACAAAGTTGAGGTAGGTCATTGCATAGGCTCGAAAAGCTCACTTTCCTCCTCGGTATGCAGACGGGAATCTCGGGCATTTGAGTCTCGGTGACGAAAAGAAGCAGAGATTTCAATATCAGTTGGTGGGGCGCGTTCGGGAGGGTGGCCTTTGCAGCAGGTCTAGGGGACCGAGATGTGTATCGGTGGGTTGGAAAGAATATATCATACCAGAGGGAGCTAAGTACTACTCTCCAAAATCATACTCCATCTAGGCGGTCCACACCTAAGATCATACATGAAGTGTCCGACTGCATAGCAGGTTTTTGCGGTGTTCGCTTTGGTAGAACGGGAGTTAATTTCACGATTAGAAAACTTCTAGTTGTGTTAATTTTCCTCGATCGGCCCTCCACCTTCACCTTCAAGCTCACACATGGAAGACATGAGTTTATGAGCACGAGCTTCACTAGGCCATATCCATAGTGGAAACCGATCGCCGTTATGGCTTACTTAACAACTCCTAGGTCTACACCTGGGAGGGGAGGAGAAAGAAGAAAAAAATATCTGTAAAAGGCATTTACAACCGGGAATAGACAACAAGAGGAAGTATGAGGGGAATTTCAAGCAACACAGGGTTATCGCGACAAAATAGGAATAAACTCCCACCAGCCCCAAGCTCTAGATCACAAATGGAAATCCTGACTCGACTCCATGACGAAACCCATTTGGAGGTTTGGGCGGACATGTGATGGATATGCACATTCCTATCATGCAAGATTGCTTTCGGCCACGAGATATATATTTAAGTCGGGTTACTGTGGCAGGCTTACAATGCAAGGAACAGAAAGAGGGAAATTACCGCAAGGAGGCGTTTTGAACTATCGGAGGAGGTTGGGTAGGGATGAGAGGAGGCGATGCAGGGGATAGAAGCGTTTATGACGCTGTTGCGAAGCTACTTGGACCGGCACATAGGTTATCCGTGATTGAAGGCAGTGAGGAAGACGATGCCTCCCTGGCCTCGGGCCGTGCTGTGGAGGGCAGATTCCGGGGGCCACAGCAGCGCCGCCATGCTGCGATGGCGGCACTAAGTAGCTTGCCAGAGTGACGGGTGGCCTTCGTCTTCAGGTTTATCGAGGTTGACATCGCCCCGTCCGAGTAGTATCCTCACCACTCTCTCATGTCCATTCTCAGCAGCACAACGGAGCGGTATTCGGCCGTACCCATCTGGTTTGTCGGGGTCGACGTCACCCCGTCCGAGAAGTAATTTCACCACCCTCATGCCCCTTCCAAGCAGCACAGGTGAGTGGTGTTTGGCCGTAAACATTGGATTTCTCGGGATTGACGTCGTCCCGCTTGAGTAACATCTTCGCCACCCCCTCCCGCCCATTCCAAGCAGCACGGCAGAGCGGTGTTTGGCCGTACCGATCTGGTTTATCTGGGTTGACGTCGTCTCGCCGGAGTAGTACTTCCACCACCCCCTCCCGCTCATTGTCCGTAGCCCACCAGAGCGGTGTTCGGCCATCCTTATCTGGTTTGTCAGGATTGACGGAGCCATGCCCCAGTAGCAACCCCACCACTCCCTCGTAGCCACCCCAGGCAGCACGGCGTGTGGTGTTTGCCCTAACTTATTTGTTATATCAGGATCGACATCGTCACGTCCGAGTACCATTTTCACCACTCCGTCATGCCCATTCCGAGCAGCACGCCAGAGCGGCGTTTCGCCATTGTTACCTGCTTTGTTGGGATTGAGGTCGCCCCGTCCGAGCAGCATCTTCGCCACTCCCTCATGTCCACTCTCAGCAACACACCAGAGCGGTGTTTGGCCGTATTTGTCTGCATCGTTTGGGTTGACGTCGCCCCGTCCAAGTAATATTTTCACCACCCTCTCGTGGCCACTGAAAGCAGCACGATGTAGCGGTGTTTCGCCATTGCCATCTGGTTCGTTGGGGTCGACGTCGTCCCGTCCAAGTAATATTTTAACCACTCCCTCGTGCCCACCGCAAGCAGCACGATATAGCGGTGTTTTGCCATTGTCATCTGGTTCGTTGGGGTCGACGTCGTCCCGTCCAAGTAATATTTTCACCACTCCCTCGTGCCCTCTCCAAGCAGCATGATATAGCGGTGTTCCGCCATTGCCACCTGGTTTGTTGGGGTCGACCTCGTCCCGTCCAAGTAATATTTTCACCACTCCCTCGTGCCCATTCCCAGCAGCACGATATAGCGGTGTTTCACCATCGCCATCTGGTTTGTTGGGGTCGACCTCGTCCCGTCCAGGTAATATTTTCACCACTCCCTCGTGCCCATTCCCAGCAGCACGATATAGCGGTGTTTCACCATCGCCATCTGGTTTGTTGGGATTGACGTCGTCCCGTCCGAGTAGAATTTTTACTACTTCCTGGTGCCCACCCCAAGCAGCACGATATAGCGGTGTTTCGCCACAGTCGTCTGGTTTGTTGGGATTGACGTCGTCCCGTCCGAGTAGAATTTTTACTACTTCCTGGTGCCCGCCCCAAGCAGCACGATATAGCGGTGTTTCGCCATGGCTATCTGGTTCGTTGGGGTCGACGTCGTCCCGTCCAAGTAATATTTTTGCCACCTCCTCGTGCCCATTCCAAGCAGCCAACAAAAGAGGTGTACTACCCATGCAGTCCTTTTGGTTGATATCACAACCTTCCATCTCTATCAAAATAGTTACAATTTCAACAATCCCGAAGATTGATGCACAGTGTAGACCATTGAACAGAGAAAGCGTATCAAAATCAGCAGCGTATGAGTAATATTCTTGTGCGTTCAAGAGGATTTCAGAGGATATGTGGTTATTGTAGTCGTCAAATAACTTCAGTGCAAGCAATTTCGCACAATTTGAAAGATCTTTTTTTGCGTGCACTCCCCAATAAAGAGATGAATATTCGAGAAAGGGTGCGTCTTGGAGATCAGGAGAAAGACTGGTCGAAAGGGCCTTGACCTGATGTGAATTCAGATAACTCAAGCAGGTTTCTGCTATTGTCGAGTGAGTTGTACCAAAAAGCTCGGGATGAGCGCGGAGGTACTCTTGAAGGGTAAAGTGGATTAACCGGACTGTGGAAACCCCCTTGTCCACGGCAACAAGCCCTTGACAACACGCCAGTACTACCCCTACCGGGGGGACATTGTCGGTATTGAGATTCGGCGACCCGATTTCGACTGCTAAGGCGTGACACAGTTCGTTGATTTTCAAGGGCCGCTCCGCGTGAGAGATCCACATCAAAGCCGCCATGCCAAGCCTCGCTTTCTCCCCACCCTGTCTCTTTACCCGACTGATCGTTGCACCATAAGCATCTTCTAACCCTAACCCATCGGTCATTCCGCTGAGCTTTTGTCGCCTGCGATGGATTGTGGTTTCTCGCAGGATCGCATCGATATTTAGCGAGACTAGCAGGAATCTAGATGTCTATCAGTAGATAGCTCAAGGTATCTTCCCTAGTAAAGTTACTTCCACATACATTTCTGAAACCTTTTGTGGAATTTTCTTTAGGATGTCTGCTTCCAGCCTATTGTCCATTGCATCCGGGTTTGTGTCCTCGCTCAGCTTGGTATGGAGATATTCAATAATATCATCTCTCTTTGGACTTATGCATACACTCCTTACTCTTCCTGTAAGACGCCTCCCGATCTCGGGTCGAATATGTGGTCTTCCGGTCGCGAACACCCGAGTAACTGGAGACTTTTGCAAGATCTGGTTTAGCGAATCAAGGAGCTTGACTCGATGTCCTTCCACACATTCGTCCAGAGCGTCGATACAGATGAACGTGGGCTTTTCGGAGGAGGTGGCCTGTAGCATCTTCACAATGTCGGGAAGTTGTGGTACCCGTCCACCAATGACCTTTCTCTGGTCTTCGTAGGCTTGCGCTATCTCATCTGGAACTTCTTCCAGTCCACTTACAACCTGTTTGAGCAAGGAGCCCAGCATACTGGCTGGCGTCTGTTCCTTTTGGACGGCGAAGTCGAAGTAAAAACACGCAACTGCCACATTTCGTCCCCTGACCTGATCACACAACCTGTCTATCACCAATGAGCTAACATTGAGGTTCGTCAGCACTTGCGCGTCCCCACTCAAAGAGGCTTTTCCTTTTATTACCTAATAAAAGTCTTGCCCGCCCCTGGATCCCCATAGCAAAACAAAACTCCACCATCAGATTCACCTCCCTCACTACCGGCGTACCAGCTTCTAAATTCCTCGGTTTGTATGACCCATTCCCCTACATTTTCGACCCGGCGTTGTTGTATGTCTCGGTGCCATAACCTGGGCTCTAGTGGAGATAGCCAGGCAAGGATATTCGGTCGTTCATCGGCGGCAGTAACGTTATAGTTGATATTATTGGTGTTATTGGAGTTGGTATTATTGGAGTAATATTGAGACATCGTTGCTTTCCGGAAACTAGTGCAATAGGAGATAGGTGATTGAGTTGGTCTGTTGATGGAATCGCTGAGAACCGAAGAAAAGCGGGGTCTTTTATGGAACACTATGGATACCCCAAGGCCGTCCAATCAATCTCCTCTAAATTTCTGCTAAAAATACCCTGCTTGTACCTACCGTACCCGTAACAGGAAATGCATTACTTCTCTTGTGCTACATTAGCCTATCTTGCGGTACTATATAGCGCTCGCACAAGACATAGCACGCACTGTAACGGGCCAATACCTTAGAGAGCATGCGCCGGAAACTGCTCGTCCCGTATATACCAGTACAGTACACCATACATGAAGCCTTTTGGATTAATCAATCCAAAAAACCTGTATATCAACTACTTAGCTAGAATAGCCCCTCGTGATGCCGATAGAAGCAGGAAAAATCTTCTCGCAACTTTGTACTGTACAGTTACAAATTCTGTGAATATTAGCGCCGTGCTTTTGGGCACTCATCATGACCGCCAAGAACAGTACAGTGCTTGTGCAACTAAGCGTGGTGCCGTGTCACGGTGTTATATGTTCCCACCTCTCTCATGCTCCAGGGGTAAGTTCGTCAAAACCAAATGTCGTTCGACGGCTGACTTAAGTAAGGATTCAGGAAGTCATTCAATATTCCGACGAATGCCCTCTTATTCTTATCAGAGCCTAGGGTAATTTAGGATCCAAAATTTACCTCTGGCACCGACCAAAGTGAAACCACAGATTAAATCTCTGGCGACACCCTTCGTACTCGCGTATTCTGCACTCGAAAAATATAAACAAAAATATGGTTCCCAGAGTAGGTGATAAAAAAAAAACCCTTAACTCTGGTTCGGTCTGATTATACACACGGCGACAAATAAGAGTTATTATCTCCGAGCAGGCGACTTAGCCCTCACCACTCTTTTCTCTTTTGTTTCATAACCTCCTCACAAACCGTCACTCGTCTATACTTGGTATTCGAACAGTTTTCCGGAGTATGATATAATGGAAGTGGTTGGTGTTGGTGTGTGTTGTGTGTGTTGTCACAGGAGTGATGAGCTGTTGCGGGAATGTCGATGATGCATAGATGACAGGAATTTCTGGAATGAAAACTAGTACCGTATGGAAACTAGTGTAGAATCTTGAAATCCTGAAATTCAGGGGGCGGTGTTTGACTCGGAAATTTGTGTATATTAATTGCTGCTGTTGTTTCGGTCAGATAGTAGTACCGGTATGAGATGCTATAAAAGTTGGCTTTGCATCTTAGGAATATGTATATTCCCATAGTGAAAAATACAATACAGTAATAATATCGTAATACAATAAAGTACAGTGGCGGACTGTAAGCCGACCAAACCCCCTCTAGCCGGGCCAGTGTAAGAGAAAAACCCAAATTCCCAGCTGAGATGTAAGAGGGATGGTATCATAAGGAGAACAAAAGGTCTACAGAGGAGGAACAGAAATCCCAATTAGGCGTTTAAATCTGTGGCACAATTAACTTCCCAGTATTGCGGATACGAATCCCGTGGACCCAACCCAACTCCCCCCCAATAGCGCCCTCCTGTGCGCGATCCTGCTGAATGATTCAATCTATATTTTATTGCTTGCTGAATGATATGGGTATAATACGCTAGTACCTCGTACAAGTAACCGAACATCGCGATGCAACGGGGGCGCACTTTCCCAATAAGTTACCCGGCCTCTCAGCGAACGACTACCTAAACCACAGATAAAGAATATTTAAAAGTAGAATAAATACATAATCGTTATCACTACCTTGTATATCATACCATCCATCTACCTTAATAATGGCTTTTGTTGCGGTACAGGTATGGTGGGGTGAGAGGGTGAGGGGGGGTTGCGATGTCGCACAATACTCGAGTAGAACGTTGCTTGACCTAATACAGTATTCGGTCATTTATGCCGACGTACAGTACTGTACTATATCAAAGCCCAACGTTTAACTCCTTTGTCGAACAATCCTCCAATCCCGGAAACATGTCCTCCGATGGCAAAAGAGACCATTGCCGCGCATCAAATTTTGTATTGCGAGGCTCCGTTTCCCCCTACCGCACCGTACCTGGAATGGTAAAATACAGTACGGCATCAGTTGTTTGCTATACGGTAACGCACCACATCGCCCAAACACTGTTATCCCAAGACATGGCGAAGATTTCCCGGCCCGCCCGGGGATATGATATGGGGATATGATATGGGATTATTGTTGGGAATCATGTGTGCTGCTCGGCATGCTCGTATGCTCAGGATATGTTTCGTTGTCTGGATAAAGGTTCCGGAGATGTGCTCTGGATTAACGTATCTATAGGAAGAAATGGTGTATTCGCCGGAGGCAGATCATGTGCTATACCCCTTGGAATCAGGACGGGAGTGTCAAAGGAACGGAGCAGTGACTTTCAGGAGGCTACGAGCAGTGGGAGTCTTTAGCGAGACTTGCGTAGGCGAGGTAGACATGTGCGGTGATCGATAGTAATATAGGAGGCCGTTTTTGTTGCCATTTATATATATACTCTTGTCTTTAATGTTTAGTTTGGTTAGTTGTGCGGAGTGATGGTGTGGGGAGAGAGTTGAATGAGAATGAGCGAACTTCCCCACTTTCCCAAAGTCCTGCGCTGGCGATTGGAGTCTTGGTTCTGCTGCGTTACTAATCGTCGTTTCGTTTCGTTTCATTTCTTTATCGTCACGGTCGTCGCTTCGGTCGTTTTGTCGCCGTCGTTTAAAAATCGTGACGTTGACGGAACGCACTGAGAAGGGAAAGAAGAAAAGATAATAGTTTAATAGTTAGCAGGAGGAGATTAGAGGAGGATGGAATTTGATACTGCGCAGTGCTGAGCGCCGTTCGAACACTTTCGACAAGCCGCCGCGGAATACCGCCTAATCCCGAGAAACTCGCTATGCACATATGTATGCATGCATAATATGGATATCGGACGTCCAAGACACACCAGCGGCAAAAAACGAAGCCGAGAGCGTAACTCAATTGGGAGACGAAGTTGAGTGTGGGCGGATTGGAGAAAATATATCATACCAGTGCTACGGAGTACTGCTCACCAAAACCGTACGCCCTGCAGAGGGTTTGTATTGTGCGTGGACAAAATTAAGCGGAGGTGCCAGGGGGCATGACAACCGATCGCTCCCAGACAACCTCGCACAACAGCCCCACCACAAAGATCATTACCACCCAACCTATATCTCATTATACCCCCTCTTTTTTTATTCTGAGAAATAATGGCTCCTGTTCTTCGCAGTCATCCCAAAAAACCTATTCCTTCTAAGCATCTCAGTCAATGGACAAGGGGGAGGGTGTATGGTTTGCATGAAGGAGGCATGCCCTTGACAGACATTTCCCACAAACTCAACATCCCTCTTAGTACTGTTAGTGACACAGTAGTAAGAGGAGATCAAGAGGGAGAGGAGAAAGAGGGCAGAGGAAGACATCCTAAGACTTCTAAGGCTCAGGATGAAGCTATGGCTGAGGAAGCCCTCAAAAATCGCCATCTCAGCTATAAAGACATTGCCAAGAAAATTGTACCAAATGTCTCTGAAAAGACTATAAAGCGCAGACTGTCA
>JACCEG010000435.1:0-67180 GCA_014065205.1 Tuber brumale | reverse complement strand
TTCAAAGGTTTTTGATACTCTAGCAGGATCTATGGTGAATAGGGTAGAAGCAATTATTAAGGCTGATGGATGGTATACTAAGTACTGATTACTGCTATGTATTTATATTATTTTTTATTATTTTTGTTGGTTGATGTTGAGGTGGTTGAATGTATGAGGGTTGCCATCACCGGGCAAATTGTGTGTCCGTTGTCGTTGTCGTTCTCCGCTTAATTTTGTCCACGCACAATACCTAAGACCACTCACTAAGGGTTTGTCCTTATAGTAAGTTTTCCGGGCCCTTACGGTACTCGTGCTTGTGTGATAGAATGGGAGTTGAGTTCCCGGCTAAAAGACTCCTTACCTTATCATACTAATTTCCCGTGGTGGGTAAGAGTGGAAGGTGTAGACAGCTTTTCACCTTCACCGCCTCGCTCAAGCACGGAGGGCACTGGCATCTATACATAATCTTAATTGCATCACGCCCATAGTGGAAGCCAATCGCCGTCATGCCTGAACTATCAGCTACATTTCACGTCGCTTTTCACGAGTGTGAGGATACTGGAACTCTATGCTTTTTCTCTATATCTTAACAACTCCCGTATCTACACTTTAATAGGTAGGAAAGGGGAAACCCCGAATGGTAAAAGAAACAAACGTGGGGCAAATATGCGAAGAGGATCAACAGCCGAAAAGCAATGATAAAACTAAATATTATGATGGGAATTACAAGCCCACCAGCCTTCCGAACACAATAGGAATAGCCCTCCGTTAACGCCAAACCCTGGATTGTTAACAGAAATTCACAGACCCTAACCCGACTGCGTAAGAAAATCCATTTGTATATTTGAGCGAGTATGTAATGGATATGTCCATTCCTATCACGAATGATTTCCTATAACTAAAAGGAATATATTTAAGCTGAGTCACCACGGTAGGCTTGCGAGGGAGGGGAAGGA
This sequence comes from Tuber brumale, assembly GCA_014065205.1. NCBI lineage: Eukaryota > Fungi > Ascomycota > Pezizomycetes > Pezizales > Tuberaceae > Tuber > Tuber brumale. The sequence continues at coordinate 66,242 of JACCEG010000435.1, read as the reverse complement.
AAGAGGACAAATTACCATAAGGGGGCATTTTAAACCGCGGGAGGGTATTGAGCAGGGGTGGGCGTGTTTATGAAGCTGTTGCAGACCTTGTGGAACTGGCGCCTAAGTTATCCATATTCAGAGGTTGTAAGGAGGGCGATGCCTCCATAGCCCTATACCGCCCTGGGGGAGGCAAAGTCTGAGGCAGCCTACCGGAGTGACGGTTGGCCCTTTGGATCAAATCTATCGAGGTTGACATCTCCCCGTCCAAGTAATATTCCCACCACTCTCTCGTGTCCATTCTCAGCAGCGCAACAGAGCGGTGTTCGGCCGTACCCATCTAGGCAACCGGGATTAATGCCATCCCGTCCGAGTAGTAATTTTACCACGCCTGCGTGCCCATTCCAAGCAGCACGATGTAATGATGTTTCGCCATCGCTGTCTGGTCTATTGGGATTTACGTCGTGTCGTCCGAGGAGCATTTTCACCACGCCCTCGTGCCCGTTCCAAGCAGCACACCCGAGTGGTGTTTGGCCTAACCCATTTGGTATGTCGGGATTGAGGTCGTACCGTCCGAGGAGTACCCTGACCACTCCCGCGTGCCCATTCTCAGCAGCACACCAGAGCGGTGTTCGGCCGTACCCATCTGGTTTACCAGGGTTGACGCCGCGTCGTCCAAGTAGTAATTTCACCACTCCTTCGTGCCCCTTCCAAGCAGCACAAGTAAGTGGTGTTTGGCCGTGCACATTGAATTTCTCGGGATTGACGTCGTGCCGTCCGAGTAGCATTTTGACCACCTCTTCGTGCCCATTCCAAGCAGCGCGGCAGAGTGGTGTTTGGTCGTACCGATCCGGTTTGTCAGGGTTGACTGAGCCCCGCCCAAGGAGTATTTTCAGCACCCCCGGCCGCCCATTGTCGGTAGCCCACCAGACTGGCGTTCGGCCGTCCTCATCTGGTTTGTCGGGGCTGACGTCGTGTCTTCCGAGAAGTAATTGCACCAATCCTTCGTGCCCATTCCAAGCAGCACGATGTAGTGGTGTTTCGCCGTTGTTAAGTGGTCGGTCGGGATTGACGTCATTCCGTTCGAGCAGTATTTTTGCCACTCCCTCGTTCTCACCCCAAGCAGCAAGGTAAAGTGGTGTTTGGCCGTCCTCATCAGGTTTGTTGGGGTCGACGTCGTCCCGTCGGAGTAGCATTTTCACCACTCCCCCGTGCCCATTCTTAGCAGCCCAACAGAGTGGTGTTTGACCGAATTGCCCAGGTTCGTCGGGGCTAACGTCGTCCCGTCCGAGCAGTATTCTCACTACTCTGTCGTGCCCACTCCCAGCAGCGCGACAGAGTGGTGTTTGGCCGTACTTATCTGGTCTGTTGGGGATAACGTCGCCCCGTCCAAGTAACATTTTCACCACCCCCTCGTGTCCATACCTAGCAGCACACCAGAGTGGCGTTCGGCCAGACTCATCTGGTTTGTTGGGGTTCACATCACCCCGTGCGAGTAGCATTGTCACCACTCTCTCGTGCCCATTCTTAGCAGCACAGCTGAGGGGTGTTTGGCCAAACATGCCCGGCTTGTCGGGGTTGACTAACTGCCGCCCAAGGAGTATTTTCACCGCTCCGTGGTGCCCATTTCCGGCAGCGCGACAGAGTGGTGTTTGGCCGTACTTATCTGGTCTGTTGGGGCTGATGTCGTGCCGTCCAAGTAGCATTTTCACCACTTCTTCGTCTCCATACCCGGCAGCAAGATGGAGTGGTGTTTGGCTGTCCTTATCTGAGCTGTTGGGGTTGACGTCACCCCGTCCAAGTAATATTTTCACCACTTCCTGGTGCCTATTACCAGCAGCGCGATAGAGTGGGGTTTGCCCGAACTCATCTGGTTTGTCGGGGTCCGCGTTCCGTCTGAGTAGTAATTTCACCATTCCCACGTGCCCATTCCAAGAAACACGATGTAGTGGAGTTTCGCCGTTGTTGTCTTGTTTGTCAGGATTAACGTCGTTCCGCCCGAGTAGAATTTTTACCATTCCCACACGCCCTTTCTCAGCAGCACACCAGAGTGGTGTTTGGCCGTAATCATCTTGTTTGTCGGGGCTGGTGTCCTTTCGTCCGAGTAGTAATTTCACCATTGCCTCTCGCCCATCCCAAGCAACACAGTGCAGGGGTGTTCTGCCGTCGTTATCTTGTTTGTCGGGATTGACGTCGTTCCGCCGTAGTAGCATTTTCACCACTCCTTTGTGTCCATTCTTAGCAGCCCGACAGAGCGGTGTTTGACCAAATTTTCCGGGCTTGTCGGGGTTGACGTCGCACCGTCCGAGCAGTATTCTCACCACTCCTTCATACCCATTCTTAGCCGCACACCAGAGTGGTGTTTTGCCATGCACATCTGGTTCATTGGGGTTGACGTCGTCCCGCCCGAGTAGGATTTTCACCACTCCCTCTTGTCCATTCTCAGCAGCAGACCAGAGTGGTGTTCGGCCGTTCTCATCTGGTGCGTTGGGGTTGACGTCGTCCCGTCCGAGTAGTAGTTTCACCACTCCTTCGTGCCCATTCTTAGCAGCACACCAAAGTGGTACCTGGCCGCACGCATCTGGTTCATTGGGGTTGACGTCGCACCGTCCGAGTAGTATTTTAACCACTCCTTCGTGCCCATTCTCAGCAGCGCACCAAAGTGGTGTTTGGCTATCCATCTCCGGTTCATTGGGGTCGACGTCGTCTCGTCCGAGTAGGATTTTCACCACTCCTCCGTGCCCATTCGCAGCAGCACGAAAGAGTGGTGTTTGGCCATACCGATCCGGTTCGTTGGGGTCGGCATCACCCTGTCCGAGTAGCATTTCAACCACTCCCTCGTGTCCATACTTAGCAGCACACCAGAGTGGTGTTTGGCCGTACTCATCAGCTCTGTTGGGGTTAACATCGCCCTCTCCGAGGAGCATTTTCACCACGCCCTCGTGCCCATTCCAAGCAGCATAACTGAGCGGTGTTTGGCCAAATATGCCCGGCTTGTCGGGGTTAACGTCTCCCCGCCCGAGTAGAATTTCCACCACCCCCATGTGCCCATGCTCAGCAGCACAGCAGAGTAGTGTTTGGCCATGCACATCCGGTTCATTGGGGTTGACGTTGCCCCGTGCGAGTAGAATTCTCATCACTCCCTCGTGCCCATTCTCAGCAGCACACCGGAGTAGTGTTCGCCCAAACTCGCCCGGTTTATCAGGATCGATGTCGTCTCGTCCGAGTAGGTTTCTCACCACTCCCTCGTGCCCATTCTCAACAGCACACCAGAGTGGTGTTTGGTTATGCACATCTGGCTCATTGGGGTTGACGCCACCCCGCCCAAGTAGAACCTCCACCACTCCTGCATGCCCATTCCAAGCAGCCCACACAAGAGGCGTATTACCCACGCAGTCCTTTTGGTTGATATCACAACCTTCCACCTCTACCAAACTAGTTACAATTCCAACAATTCCGAAGATCGATGCACAGTGCAGACCATTGAACAGGGAAAGTTTACTAAAATTAATAGAGTCCGAGTATGGTTCCTGTGCCTTCAAGAGGATTTTAGAGGATATGTGGTTATTGTAGTCGCCAAATAGCTTTAACGCGAGCAATTTTGCGCGATCTGAAAGGTCCTTCTTTGCATGGATCCCCCAATATAGGGAAGAATATTCGAGAAATGGTGTGTCTTGGAGATTAGGAGAGTGGCGGGCTGAAAGAGCTTTGATCTGCTGCGAATTCAGATAACTTAAGCAGGTTTCCGCCATTATCGAATGGGCTGTGCCAAAAAGCTCGGGATGAGCGCGGAGGTACTCTTGAAGGGTAAAGTGGATTAACCGGACCGTAGAAGCCTCCTTGTCCACGGTAACGAGTCCTTGGCAACACGCTAGCAGCATCCCTATCGAAGGAACGTTGTCGGTACTAAGATTCGGCGACCCGATTTCGACCGCTAGGGCGTGACACAGTTCATTGGCTCTCAATGGCCGCTCCGAGTGAGAAATCCACATCAAAACCGCCATGCCAAGCCTCGCTCTCTCCCCACCCTGTCCCCTTACCCGATCTACCCTTGCGCAATAAGCCCCACCCAGCCCCAAGCCATCGGTCATTGCACTGAGCTTTTGTCGCCTGCCCTGGATTGTGGTTTCTTGCAGGATCGCATCGATGTTCAGCGATACTAGCAGGAATCTAGATATGTATCCGTCAGTGGATAACTTGAGATAGAGTCCCCAGTGTCGTTGCCCTTATCATACGTACGTTTCGGATACATCTCGCGGAATATTCCTCAGGATGTCTGCCTCCAGACCACCATCCATCGCATCCGGGTTTGCCTCGCCCAGCCTGGAGCGAAGATATCCAATAATATCATCTCTCTTAGGACTTATGGATATACTTGCCACTCTTCCGGCAAGACACCTTTTGATTTCGGGTTGAATGTGCGGTCTTCCAGTCACAAATATTCGAGTTCCGGGCGACCTTCGGATAATTTGGGCTAATGAATCAAGAAGTTTGATTCGATGCCCTTCCGCACATTCGTCGAGAGCGTCGATGCATATGAACGTCCGCTTGCTAGAAGAGGTGGTCTGTAGCATCTTCACAATATCGGTAAGCTTTGGCCCTCGTCTACCAATGGCTCTTTCCCGCCCTTCATAGGCTCGCTCTATATCCTCTGGTGCCTCTCCCAACCTGCCCGCAACCTGTCTGAGCAGGGCTCCCAGCATGCTGGTTGGCGACTGTTCCTTTTGGGCGGCGAAGTCGAAGTAAAAGCATGCAACCGTGATACTTTGTCCTCTGGCCCGCTCACACAACCTGTCGATCACCAATGAGCTAGCATTCCGGCTTGTCAGCACTCACTCTCTTCCTTCCCCCCCAAGTTCTTCCCCTTTACCTAATATATGTCTTTCCTACTCCCGGATCTCCAGAACAAAACAAAACTGCATTATCGGATTCGCTTCCCCCGCTACTGGCGTACCAGCTTCCAAATTCCTCGGTTTGTAGGAGCCATTCCCCTATATCTTTGACTCGGCGCTCTCGGATGTCCTGGTGCCGTAACCTGGGCTCTAGCGGTGATAACCAGGTCAATAATTGAGACCGGTCATGGGCCATGGTACAGTTGTTCAGCGCTTTATTAAAGGGGTTGGTATTATTGAAAGAGTTTGTATGGGGTATCTTCGCTGTTTGGAAACTAGTTGAGGATAGGTGATTGAGTTGGTCTGTTGATGGAATCGCTGAGAGTTGAAGAAAAGCGGGGGCTGTTAGGGAACCTTATGGACACCTCAGGACTTTCCAACCAATCCTCTCAACTTTGTGCTGGCAATACCCTGCTTGCACCTACCGCATCGGTAGCAGTATGCAATACCTCTTTAGGCGATATCGTGCGACGCAGCACAAATCCAGGAGAGTTCCTGTAGTGTAATCGGCTCGCTTAGTTTATAGTCTACACAAGTACTGTACTTTGCTCGGACATCAACTGCTATGGACCTCCGGACGGAACGCCTCAGATACCACCCAGCCCAAAGCACCACAACATAGTCCTCCACTGTGTCGATACAAGCTGAAAACCTCTTCCGGAACTCTGGTACTGTACTAGTTTCTACGAAGATCGGCGCCCTGCTTTCCGATACTCCTCTCGATCGCCAAGTACGGTACTTGCACAGCGTACGGCAAGCTATTTCACCTACCATAGCCCACCCTTCTTTCTAGGTGATCAGGGAGTAGGTTCGTCGAAACCAAACACCCCCCAACTACCTGCCTAAGATCTAATCCAAAGAGGGTAATCTAAGATCCAAGGTTTACCACTAAACAAACTCAGTAAGATAGATTAGATCTCCCATCACATTCTTAATACTACCCAAGCCGCCGGATTGAAGTCGTGTTTCCTTTGGGGGTATAATGCAGCCTAGCCTCATATTGGGGGTTGTTTTTTAAGAAAATTTAAAGTATGATACCAGATATGAGTGTCGTCTCATCGCACCTGAGCCTCAGGGAGTTTGATAAAATTGTACTCGAGTGCTTTCAGCGAACAATATTTTTATTCTGCTTATTAACCGACCAATACCTATCCGAACAGCTCCAAGGGCACGCGAAATTAAAGATAAACTCCATTCCTCTACAATAGTACCGAACACAAGATGCAGCAAGGTCATGCTAGAGCAGGTTTAGCCACATAAATTTCCACTTCTGATACGAGTAGTGGTTTTAGCTCTTCACCGACATGGGAGCCTTACATATGGGCAGATTGTTCAGTAAAGAATATGGGCATAACTTAAGGGATAACTGTCGTTTTAACTCTTCTTCACGCATCTGGTTCATCTCATATGCCCATAGATATCTTCATTAGCTTCATGAAACTTGTATCCAGTACTTCGAATTCTGTCCACAAAACGGCCCATTTACCACGTCACGATGCATTATGCCGACCAAGGAAACGCGATTTCAATCTGGTGACTTGAGTACACCCCGGAACATAAAAGAAGCTATAATTAAGTTAGTACTATAGATCCTGACCGCCATTTACACCTCGCCGCGGGCTGTTCCAAGCTACGGCGATTAATAATTTAGTATGATAGTGCGGTTCAGCCTCGATTGCTCATTCGGGGACGTAATTTACCGTGGGGTGCGTTTCCTCATCCGGCGTAGGGTATCTGATACTTAATTTCATAACAAATTATATCAATAAAACCCCCAAATTACAAGTTTAATAATATTATTATGAGGGGGGGTTATAAGGGCCTGTTCTGCATGTCACTTTTATAGTATAAATTTTGGCATATTAAAGTTTTTATAATATAGGGGTGTGTTCGGTACCAACCCATAAACTGTGATATTTTTTTATCGCATACATAAATTTTTATATTATCATACTATAAATCTATATCAGGGTTGGGTTCCCAATTACTACACTGAACTAAGCCAGTTGTGAGTGCAGAACAATTGCGGAACACGTATATATTTTTTTACCACAGAATTTTTTTTTATTAGAACATACAGTATGCCACTTCCAACCTTTATTGCGATATATTTTTACTGGCACAGTACAGTACAGATACATACCGAACAGAGCCTAAAAAAGGCTCCCAAAACATTACCGGCAGATAGCATCGTGTAGGCGCTTGACAGGTGTTCGTGAGACATGTCTCATATTCATCATGCACGGTACCCTTCCCAAATGGAAACGACGGAATAAGAACTTGTATTGGTCACACAACAGGCTGCTATGATAAGTTACATCGCCCCGCTTTCTCCAGCCCTGCTTAGAGAAAGTTCATAAACTCCCCCAGTAACTTACCCCTACGAATTTGCTGAACCATTTCTACATTCAAACAACACTCTACACAGAATATCATGGCCCATATCACACATATACCATCCATCCACGTGGGCGACGGCAATGAGCACAGCGGAAACATAACGAATAGTTTCAATAGCACCGTCTATAAGTCTGACGAAAACGCACAGATTATTCGTTGGCTCTCTCCGCTGGAACCAAATAAGAGACATCAAGGCGTGCGCACCCAGCGATTTGACGGTGTCGGGGACTGGCTTTTGGAGGAGAGTGAATTTCGGAAGTGGAGGAGTATTGAGGATGGAGTCGATAAGGCTGTCCTGTTCTGCAGCGGAAATCCGGGAGTGGGCAAGACGTATCTGAGGCGAGTGGTGGGATCCTTTGAAAGAAGCGAATATCGCTGACAGCTAGAAATACTAGCTCCCTGGTGATCGACAGCCTGTGCGATCAGGCAAGGAAGGAAGATATCGCGGTTGCAGGCCTATACTGCGACTACCTTTCCCAGCAAGAGCAAACCATCACCAATATGATGGGAGCTATTTTAGGGCAGCTGGTAGGCAGAGGGGGCATCCCGGAATATCTGCGCGAGGCGTTTTATGAAGGGCAGAAGGAGTTTGGTGGGAGAGGGCCGAGGCTCCCGGATCTAATGGAAATGTTAAGGACAACTATTGCCTCGCTACATCGGGTTTTTATCTGTATCGATGCGTTGGACGAGTGCTTACCGAAGCATCTACCAGAACTTCTTGAGTCACTGAGAGATCTTGCTCGGGGGTCCCCTAGGACGCGCATATTCCTCACCGGGAGGCCCCATGTCAGGGATGATATTCAGAGATATTTTGTCGAGCCGGTTGTGATACCTATCAGCCCTAACACGGATGATATTAAGAACTATCTGGAGAGGAGATTCGACAGGGACGACGAGCCAGATGCAATGAACGATGATTTACGGGCCGATATTATTCGAATTATCCTGGAGAGGATATCAGATATGTGCGTAGGAGCCTTTAGAATTTCCACTCCATCGGTGATATATACTTACCAACCATTATGTGTAGATTCCTACTTGTTTCACTAAACATTGACGCTATTCTGGGAGAAGTGACAATTCGTCAAAGAAGAAAGAAACTTGAAAAGATGACCCAGGGCAATGGACTGAGCGATGCATACACGGCAACTCTAACCCGACTGGAGGCCCAGAAGGGAAATAAATCAGCACTCGGACTTAAGGCCTTGATGTGGGTGTTGTATTCCGAACGGCCATTACGGGCTGAGGAGCTTCGCCATGCCTTGGGAGTCGATATGGGATCCGCAGATTTGGATCCTGAAAATGTTCCTGCATTAAGGACACTCCTTGCATCTTCTCTGGGTCTTGTCATAGTCGAAGCGGCTTCGTCTACTGTCCGACTAGTGCACTTTACTCTGCAGCAGCATCTCTTAAGTGATCCGACTCTATTCCATAGTCCACACGCAGCAATTGCGGAGGCTTGTTTGACATATCTTGATTTTGGAAGTGTCCTGGATCTTCCGCCAACTGTCCTTTCGGCCCCTTCAACAACGCCCCTTCTAGAATATGCCTCTTGTTACCGGGGGAATCACACAAGGAGGGGGATGTCGGAAAATGTGAAAACGCTAGCATTGAGGCTTCTCCGTGGGTTTGATAGGCATGTATCTGCTCAACTAATGTTATTGCACTATAATCGAGATCGGGACTTGGGCCCTTATTTCTTCCTCTCGGGAGGACCAAGTGGTTTTACAGGACTCCACGGAGTATCATTCCTTGGGTTGGGGGGGATCGTTCCTGCTTTGCTAGAGATGAAGGAATGGGATGTAAATGCAGTCGATTACATGGGATGTACAGCTCTCACATGGGCAGCGGGGAGAGGACATCAGGAAGTCGTAAAGGCACTGTTGGGGCGTAAGGATATCAATCCCGATACGGCAGACACCGGATATGGCCAGACGCCACTCTGCTGGGCGGCCAAGCGCGGACATGTGGAGGTAGTAAAGATGCTTCTAGAACGAGAGGATATCAATCCCAATACAGCGGACTCCAGATGTGACCGGACACCCCTCTCGTGGGCAGTTGATAACGGACATGAGGGGGTGGTAAGGATATTTTTGGAGCGAGGGGATGTCAACCCCAGTATTACAGACACCGAATATGGCTGGACGCCACTCTGCCGGGCGGCTACGCGCGGCCATGAGCGGGTAGTAAAGACGCTTCTGGAGCGAGAGAATGTCAATCCCAATGCGGCAGACACCAAATATGGTCGAACACCGCTCTGCTGGGCGGCTAAGAGCGGATATGAGGGGGTAGTACAGTTGCTTTTGGAGCGAGAGGATGTCAATCCCAATACGGCAGACACTCGATACGGCCAGACACCACTCTCGTGGGCGGTTGGGAATGGCCACGAGGGGGTAGTAAAGACACTTTTGGAGCGAGAGGATGTCAATCCAATACACCAGACGCCATATATGGCCAGACGCCACTCTACTAGGTGGCTGATAACGGGCATGAGGGGGTAGTAAAGATGCTTTTGGAGCAAGATGATGTCAATCCCAGCACGGCCGATCGTGCTAGCTCATCATCCCTCCCACCCTCCATTAGACATGGAGGGCACGTGTGTGGTGCAGATGCGGTTCTGGGGGGGGGTGATCCTAATACCAACCTCACAGATGTCAATGGCTAACCTATACTCCCATCGGGAGTCCTTGATCAGCGGGAAGGAGTGTTGCACCCACCTGTTCTGTTTCCTAGTCCACAAATAAGGACTTCTCTTCAACCGAACCACCCATGCTCCCTCAAACCTCTTCTCCGCCGCTCCTAAAGTTCCAGTACCATCCAAGGAAAACCGACACCCATCCTAACAACACTTGACCAACCCTCTCGATTGGTGCCTACTTGGATTTTATCGTTGCCTCTTTCATTTGTCTTTAGCCTTTCCGTTTGCATCTTTCCTCCTTCGTTACCAGACATATTCTCATTAAATTCCCATAGATAACCGTCGGCCCCGATGTAAATAGGCTCCGATAATGGGTGTTTTTTCCAGTTTCAGACTGCTATTTGTCATTTATACCCTTTTTCTTCCTTCTTTTTTCTTTCCTCGCCTTTCCACATTTCCGGTTAGACTTAGTCCCTGTCATCTTGTTTCTCACCCCTCACTCCTACTACCATAAATATCCGTCTTATGTTTTGTGAATAGCGGTGTACAGCTCGTTATAGGCGAATTGGCAGGAGTAGTATATTGGCAAGCATCCGGTTTTTATCTGCTCTCAATACCGCTGAATGATTGCCGTCGATTCCTTTTCACAGAAAATGTTTGTGGGGCTGGCCCATCACCCCAAGTGATTACTATATCGCAATCTCCGAGGCTAACGAAGAGCCTACGTAAAAGAGAGTGGCCGAAGGCCATCGGCTAGACAAGCCCCAAAGGAGTCTTGAAACTAGTGCAAAAGAATCATCCCTTTGCCTGTACGAGTACTCGAGTATTCAAACACCGGTGCTAAGGCTGTACTAGCCGTAGAAGTGACAATCAAGGAAGTAGCTGGAAATAGTATCCCTTGAGATCGCTTAGACAGTTAGCTTAGTGTAAAATGGGAAACCCTAGCCTGTTTAAGCCATTGGGATTAAGTTTACGCAGACCCTCCATTTCTGTCATGGCTTTGCTGTGATTTACGAACTTTGCGATATTCTGAGCACGACGACATTTAGGTTGTTTCTGTCACGATTACTTGGATAGGCTAGTGCTCAATATTTTAAACAGGACTCAATTTTTCCGCGGCTTGAGGGGACACAGACCCAGTTGTCCTTATTCTGCCCTAGCTATCGCTGATCACCGTGCCTGTACAACGCTAAAAGTGCGTGAACGAGAATACAGGATAAGGGATGGGGGAAAACAAAACAAAAAAACACTCTAAGTGAATACCGTACTGTAGCCCGTATCTCACCTCTTTACTTCTATGGCAGTAGCAAGAGTGTTTGTCATGGTAAGCCACAACTTCTCGGAAAATTCTGGAGGAACTATATCGTGGGATGTTAGTATTAGTATTAGGTTGGGGTACAGTGAAGTCTGATGCCTTGAGAGAGCTGCTTTGGGTAACACGCATAGGTGGACAGCCAGCCAGCACAACCTGTACAGTACTTAGCAGAGCTTTGTTCTTTCATTTCTTTCCGAGCCGCCTTTCCTCTGTACACAGATCGGACAACGAACACTCTCTCTTCTTTCCGATCATTCTCTGCTTTCCGTTAAGCCCGCTCAAGCCTCTTCATCGGGTGACCGTTCCGCCTGTGCTACGACCATTCGCCATCAACTATTCAGTAATTATTTGTTGAATTCATTCGAATATACTTACTGGGGTGTCTCAGGTTCTCACAATCATTTCTGAGTATGGATTGTACAATACATGGAAGAAGAAGAAAAAAACCCCACTCCAGTCTATCTATACACACTATTACACTTGGTCACTATTCTTAATAAGGATAACGGTGGATGACCGATCGCACAGCAGTAGATGGAAGACTAAGCGAATATGTGGGGAACTATGGCGGTACGTAGACAAGAGTGAAAGGTAAGGTAAACCAGCTCTGTTCGTCCACTCCTCTCTAAACTAACGGTAAAGACAGCCTTATAAGTAAAACATAAACAATGCATCCTCATTCTTCCATAGATAGCCACACCGATCTCTATCTCCCTACGCATACTACCCATTCCTCTACACACTACCGTGATAACAAACCAAGGAAAGACATGTCTAGATAACCTACTCTATAAATCTCTAAACCTCCACACCGATCCATCGAACTTCTGAACTCTCCGCCAGACTCCCGAGGCTTCCAAAATCTACCCCGATCAATCAATACCCATCTAGAGCCTTCAATAGTTATCTCCCAGTAGGTAAATTGGCTACCCAAGCTCTATCCCCACTTATTCTATCCAACCGTCACATATCATCACTCGTCTTAGTCTTGTGTTCGAAAGCTGGATTTGCATAGCGTATGATACAACACCATACAGCACAGTAACCTACGATGAACCTTCCAGGCACTTTAGCCTGTTCAGTGCAAATGAATAGTTTGAATCTCAGGGATATGTAAGAGGGGGAGGCTTCAGAAAAAGCCGCCCGTGGGTGGAAAGAAATTCAATTTATGTCTTCGAATCCACAACTACCCCCCGGCACTACGGATAGGAATATCGTACCATGGCTCCAACTCGAGCCCCCGCTGCCCTCAGTAACCCCACCCCACATTCCCTTGCCAAACAACCCCCAACCCCTATAATACTTATGCCAAGGTTGTGGCTTCAGCGCTACAGCTCCCGAGTGCTCGCAGGCTCACTTTCGGGGGGCATTCTTACAACGCAACCTTGTGGCTCAACTCAACTTTGCGGCTCAACGCAAGTCTGCGGCTCAACGCAACCTTGCAGCGTGTGGCAACAAAGTTGTGTTCAGCCGCAACCTTGGCACGAGTGCACGCCAACTACGCCAAACCCCCTTGCCATCACGAAACCTAATCCCCTAGTCTAGCACCTTCCCGCAACACGCTCTCCTACCATACAGCGGAAGCGTAATTATCGCAACCCGACACCAACTCACATAATATTATCATACTCCGAGATACCTTTCTCTGGCTATCTTGCATCTACCCTACATCTGCGATCCAGCACGGCACTAGCAGTACAATTTTGACACATAGGATTCTCCGCGCATCAGCTTCAATTGCACGTTACTGTCAGGCACGATCACAACGCCATGCGATGGAGCGCTACCGTAGAAAGTTGGCAAGGTGGCAGTGAGTAGTGTGGGGACGGAAATGGGGCTACCTTGTTTTGCAATACCCTCGACTGTGTTCTGGAGTTTAGTTGATCTATCGTGGTCAGGTTTCTGTCGGGTTCGTGGAGGTGACAGTTCCGCAGATCTCCCCTCAGGGACGGTGGTCTCAGAAATGTATACAAGGGGTCTCTCACCTGCCTCTCTTCGAACGGTGAACAATTAAGAGACGAACACAGAATCAGCGACAATCATAGCGTGCGAACAAGCGAACAGCCAATATATCGAGCTACTCACAGGATGACGACAATGTTAGCCGATTCTTTTCCTCCTATCTTCTCTACAATAGCGCGAACCTATTTTATTTGAGACCCGCGATTAAATTCCAAGACCCGCTTTTTGTTAGTGCGACAGCACCAATTGCCAAAACTCTTACTGCGCGCAAGTAAAGGTACCCTACTGTACCGTCGATGTTCTCCTTTCAGGATCGGTTTCGTCCTTTCGCGAGATAGAATCATGTCGGGGATTATGTCTTTTCGGGGGGTATTTTGGGATAAGACATACATAGTATATGTAGAAACTAGAATTAATATTGAACGACATTCTCTTTAAACTCTATTTGAGATATTTGAGTTATGATAGCACTGTACTAAAACATATTTCCTCCACATAATGTGCGATCCCGACACACCCCCCGAACCGACATGGGACCCGGCATGATTCTAACGCCGGACCACCCGCATACCAGGGTTTCCGGTCTGGAAATGGTCAAGTTCGCTGGCTCGCGACGAAATCACCTCCCCTCCGCCACGGTATTGGCCCCGCCACCCGCTGGATCGGTACCGTACCGGTAAGCTAGTACCGTACAGGTGAGGCCGATAGAGATATCGGTCACATCCTTTATCTGGGCATACCAAACACGAAAGTTTACCAAATTTTCTTATCAGACTTCACGTGACGGATATGTCTATCGGCCTCACCTGTGCCGGTACTGTACCGGTACCGGTATGATACCCGGGCACGGCAACCCCCTCCATTGGCTAATTACCACCAACCGAACCGGGCGCAAGCACCACACACCCAACATACCGAACCCCCCCCCCCGCTGCCAATTTGATTCAAAATTTCTAAATTGAGGATAAGTCAATCTTCTCCTAAGAGGGTATAATACGGCTTCCTCGTGCACGACTGTTTGGGCGATAGATTAAAATCGGTCTATCGGTATGGTTTTGGTTTTCTACCTACGATCATAGAGAAGGTCGGAGTTGGAGTCTGCCATGTTGCACATCTTCGCCGAATGGCCTGCTGCGACGTGGTGCCGATGATTGATTTCGACGCCATTAGTAAAGTAAAAGTATGATAAGTAAGGTCAGTAGAGGCTTCGTAACGGGATCATCTACTAATTTACAACATAAATTATTTCCGGGTCCTGGAGTGTTTGTGATCCACTATGCCGAGATTTCCCCAAGAATTTGAGATGGAGAGCGGGCTTTGGCCGGCCAGCCGGCACTATCTCACAGGTTGTCGGCGGGCGCTCCAAGGAGGCCACTCATCGGGGGGAGTTGCTAACGAAGCCTACTGGACGGTACTCTAGCTGGTGTGTTATCTATACCTTATTTCACTTAAAGCTCAACCCCCAAGCCCCCCCCCAGACTGCCTGAATGGCAGTGTAAACCCCCACTCGAAGTCCCGATACCCCGCTCCAAGCTCCTCACCTTTTCGCTCCCTCACACGAATTTTCAAGCGCCACTCTACCTGCTCTCCGGACCACCCTCCAGCATACAGAAGAAAGACAAAGCAGGATCACTTCGGATGTAGGGGGTGGTGGTGTCATATAGGGTATGGATATTCTTTGTGATGTTCCTCCTTGGAAACCTTGCCGCCTCTAGGGATGCGTTGTTGCAGACACTTTGTCGGTAATAGTATGCGTTCTGTAGACTTTTGGGTAAGTCTAGGCACCAAAAGCGGTCCACTCGGCCAAAAAGGTTGCGGTACTGGACACAACCTATAAGTGTAGCATTCTCGGAAGAGTGTTTGCCGTATGGCATTTATTTTAATGGGGTTAATTCTTGAACACCCTTGCAAACCCTTCGAAGACATTAAATGTAGCCACTTTTTCGACAATCAATGGGATTCCTCGAAACATAAACAAAACAAAACTATGATCAGTAAAGTGACTAAGCAGGGGACTTGATGATAACCTTAGTCATGACACCAGAGTGACAGTAGACCAGCAGAGACAACCTAATTCTGTTATGAATTTAGCCGCCATAATGCCCTCCAACTCTAGGAAAACAGAGACGAGTCATCGCGAGATGGCCGATATAAAAAAAAGGAATAGTAATAGCCTTTTCCTAAACCTTCCTGCAAATTTCAATTACCGCTCGATTAGTTGGCCATTCTCGGCTAACGGCACAGAATTTACATAACAATGCCTTAGAAAGAAAGGGGCACTCCTGGTGGTCCCAAGGAGAGGTTGGCTCGCCCCTTTCCAAAGTCCTTCGAGTTCCCCGGACGTGACAGACCATACTCGTACCTGCGAAGCACTTCGGTAGATCGCCATGGATGTCAATACTGTAGGACGTTGGAGTTGCTTCTCCCAGTAAGGTCTGTTTTATTTTCATTTTTATTTGTCTCAGCGGAAGCATAAGAGCCGGCATTTTTTAGGGCGATCCCCCCCCCTGCTGTTCCCAAGAAGGGGATTTTGGACTACTTACTGCGGGGTCCAATTATTCCGGTTCCTACTATACCTGACTCATGATGGAGTATAACTTAGGCCGCAACTGGTGCGAAAAAGGTGGTATACTGGTACTAATAGGAAGGGTACGGAAGTGAATTATCAACTTATGATATATCTCAGGGGTTTAGACGTCAACTGTTAGATAAAATGCGGCCGTTGTGGGGCCATACTGTAATAAGATATATCACATGATAAAGACTTTTTCTTAGTCGCTTTACAGTACTGTACACGCGAAAAAAAAAACCCAAAAAAACCTTTGGTTCAGTCCGTTTGTACATAGTGCTGCACTTGAGCGCTATTATTTCTCCTCAGGTAACTTGGTTATGATATCACTACTCTCTCATCGGCCATTTTATAACGCCGTCATAGATCGTCACTCGCTCAAGGTTAGAGTTCTGACCAACTCCGAGTCTAGACCAGATGGGGATTTGCTCTTGCCCGCATTTTATAGCCTCTGTATAATGTAGGCCTTCCAACCACGTGGTGCTATAAATAGCTTTTGTAGGAACGTATACATGTGCACTCCCAGACAGAATGGCAGTGGCCTTCATCGCTTGTGTGCAGATTTTCGGCCACTATTTGCTACCTTAAATAGGGTGTGGCTCCTCGAAACTATCGCCTTCTACTTTCCTACATAATCAATCAATCAATGGATCATCTTCTTGACTTTGTCCTTGTTCTCGCCACTGGCACAAACAAACCTCAGCCATAAACCATGATAGTTTTAATAGCGTACCATATGATTAAATAAAGTAGGCTACAATGCTGTAATTTTGCCGTCAACCAACCAGACATGGTGAGCCAGCAAAGCATAATAAAGCAGCTTTTGATCTCAACAATATTATAGATTTGAGAGGGGGTGGGGGGGGGGGGGTGGCTTGCACGTGGTATATGGGTAGGGAGGAGGAGGGTTTGATTGAGGGGTTTTAAATACACGATTATCTCCCGGCATTGCGGATAATAATTTCGTTAGCTCCAACCTAACTCCTCGGTAGCATCCTCCTGTTGACAATTTTTTATACGCTACAAAAGCCTCACACCCATAAGCCCCCCCCCCCCAACCGTACTCTAATCTCTATACGCTGGCGAGTTAAAACTAGCTGGTTATGGGGGAACTTGAATTATTGACACTTCCTGCAACATGACCTTCTGTTGCAAAAGACACAATTTCTTGCCGTCAAAGTTTATGGTATCATACGAGATACCGTTTTGCGGTGTTGTGCTGTACTGTACCTTAAGGATGTTCTTCGAGGTACTGTACGGTATTATCCAAAGGCTGCTGCCCCAGGATATGGCTGGAGGGGGTTGTATAAGTTTGTGACACCGGACCTGAGCAATCGGCGGAATGCCCCGGCAAGAAAAAGAAAAAGTTTGTAGCGGGCGAAAGATCCCAAGAGAGGATGCAATACCCCTCCCATACAACGCGTAAGGTCAAAATTTCACAGAGCTGTGAGCCCCCCGATCACTCTTGACAGGTTAGGCAGGATACCGCATAATCTGAGCTGGGAAGACTCACTATCCGCCTTGGGAAGCAGGTAGGGATCTCAAGCATCCGAGCCACCCACGAATGACAAAAAGGGATCGGAGGTTAAACAGCGGTGATAATACCCACTCAGGGAAGCAACTCTCACCGCTTGGTTCAGGATACAGTTGAGCGTGGGTGGATTGGAGAAAGTATAATCAGCGGATGCTGGGTACTGCTCTCCAGAATCGTACGCAAGGAAGACAGGAAAGCGATCTACATCCGACACCATGCATAAAGTATTTGGTTACACTGGAAGTTTTTCGAGTTTATATATACGCTGCTCGTATAAGTGCAATGTGAGCTAATCTCATAATCGAGGGAGCTTTGGCTGTTGGCTTTCCCTGACGGGAGGATATGGGTGGGTAAACGGCTTTCCACTCTTACCCTAAAGGTGACACTGAGAGGACAGCGGCGCATAAGCGTAGCTTTCATTAAACCATGTATATAGTGGAAATCAATGGCTATCATACCTTGGCAACAACAAGTTTTCATGTCACCTTTCAGGAGAACTAGAAATACTAAGACTTAACATTTTATTTGTCTACATTTGGACAACTCTCAAATTTACACTTCGGAGCGGAGGAAGGGGGAGCAAGAAATCGCGGGAAAATTCAACTAACAGCAAATTTACAAAGAGGATTCGCGGCCAGAAAACTATGAAAGTAAATATGATGGAAGTTTCAGGTTACACCGGCCCGCCTCGACACAACAGAAACAGCCCTCCACCACCACCAACTCCAGATCAGGGACAGAAGGCCACAAATCCTGTCTCGAAAATATCAGAAAATAGTATAGAGTTTTAGGCAAGAGTGTGACATATACATGCATTCCCATCACGCGCGATATCATTCAGCCAAAAAGGAGGTATGCAAACTGAATTTTTGTCCCAGACTTACTACAGAAGGAGAGAAAAAGCGATAAGTACAACAAGGTGACGTCACGAATCGCAGGAGCAGGTTTCCCGGGATGAGAGGAGGGAGGTAGCGGCAGTGAGAGAGGGTGATGGAGAGGTTGCTATGCTTTCGGAATTAGTATATGTTGTAGGTTGGCCATATTGAAAGGAAAGAGAGCAGTGTCTCCTCAGTCTTATGTCTTTCTGGGGATGGCAGATGTTAGGGTTGTAGTAGTGCTATTACTCCCGTGAGGCTACGCTTGGTAGCCCACCAGAGCGGCGTTCGGCCTGATTTATCTCGGTGACAGGGGTTGACGTCACGCCGTCCAAGTAATATTTTCACGACTCCCTCGTGCCCATTCCAAGCGGCACGATGTAGTGGCGTTTCGCCGTTGTTGTCTTGTCTGTCAGGATTGATGTCGTCCCGTCCGAGTAACATTTTGACCACACCCTCGTACCCGTTCCCCGCAGCATGATAGAGTGGTGTTCGGCCGTCCCCATCCATTTCATTCGGGTCGACGTCGTCCCGTCCGAGTAGAATTTTCACCACTCCCTCGAGCCCATTCCCAGAAGCAAAGGAGAGTAGCGGTGGGCCGTATTTACCCAGTTTTTCGTGGCCAACGTCGTCCCGTCCAAGTAATATTTTCATCACTCCCTCGTGCCCATTCTTAGCAGCCCATCGGAGCGGTGTTTGGCCAAATTTGCCTGGCTTGTGAGGGTTTACATCGGCGCGTTCGAGCAGTATTCTGACAACTCCGCCATGCCCATTCCCGGCAGCGGTATAGAGGGGTGTTTGGCCAAATTCATCGGGTTTGTCGGGGTTGAGATCGCTTCGTCCGAGCAGCGTCTTTGCCACTCCCTCATGCCCGTTCTCAGCAACACACCACAATGGTGTTTGGCCGTATTTGTCTGCTTCGTTTGGGTTGACGTCGTCCCGTCCAAGCAGAACTTCTACTACCTCCTGGTGCCCACTGCATGCAGCACTATATAGCGGTGTTCTGCCATCGTTATCTGGTTCGTCGGGGTTGACGTCGTCCCGTCCAAGTAATATTTTCACCACTCCCTCGTGCCCACCGCAAGCAGCACGATATAGCGGTGTTCTGCCATCGTCGTTTGGTTTGTTGGGATTGACGTCGTCCCGTCCGAGTAGAATTTTTACTACTTCCTGGTGCCCACTCCAAGCAGCACCATATAGCGGTGTTCTGCCATTGTTATCTGGTTCGTCGGGATCAACGTCGTCCCGTCCAAGCAATATTTTCACCACTCCCTCGTGCCCATCGTAAGCAGCACGATATAGCGGTGTTTCGCCACAGTCGTCTGGTTTGTTGGGATTGACGTCGTTCCGTCCGAGTAGAATTTTTACTACTTCCTGGTGCCCACCCCAAGCAGCACGATATAGCGGTGTTTCGCCATAGTTATTTGGTTCGTTGGGATCGACGTCGTCCCATCCAAGTAATGTTTTCACCACTTCCTCGTGCCCATTACAAGCAGCCCACACAAGAGGTGTACTACCCATGCAGTCCTTTTGGTTGATATCACAACCTTCCATCTCTATCAAACTAGTTACAATTTCAACAATCCCGAAGATTGATGCACAGTGTAGACCATTGAACAGAGAAAGCTCATCGAAATCAGCATAGTATAGGTAATTTTCTTGTGCTTTCAAGAGGATTTTAGAGGATATGTGGTTATTGTAGTCGTCAAATAGCTTCAGTGCAAGCAATTTCGCGCAATTTGAAAGACCTTTTTTTGCGTGCACTCCCCAATAAAGAGAGGAATATTCGAGAAATGGTGTGTCTTGGAGATCGGGAGAGGGACTGGTTGAAAGGGCATTGACCTCCTGTGAATTCAGATAACTCAAGCAGGTTTCTGCTATTGTCGAGTGAGTTGTACCAAAAAGCTCGAGATGAGCCAGGGGGTATTCTTGAAGGGTAAAGTGGATTAACCCGACCGTGGAAACCCCCTTGTCCAGGGCAATAAGTCCTTGACAACACGCCAGCACTACCCTTACTGGGGGGACATTGTCGGTATTGAGATTCGGCGACCCGATTTCGACAGCTAGGGCGTGGCACAATTCATTGGCTTTCAAGGGCCGCTCCGCGTGAGAGATCCACATCAAAGCCGCCATTCCAAGCCTCGCCTTCTCCCCACCCTGTCTCTTTATCCGACCGATCGTTGCATCATAAACATCTCCTAACCCCAAGCCATCCGTCATTGTACTGAGCTTTTGTCGCCTGCGATGGATTGTGGTTTCTTGCAGGATCGCATCGATATTCAGCGAGACTAATAGGAATCTAGATATGTATCTGTCAATGGATAGCCCAAGGTAGCTCCCCCAGTGCCATTGCCTCTACCTACATTTCAGAAATATCTTCCGGAATTTTCTTCAGGATATCTGCCTCTAGACTACTATCCATCACATCCGGGTTTGCGTCCTCGCCCAGCCTTGCATGAAGATATCTAATAATATCATCTCTCTTTGTACATATGAGTACGCTCCTTACTCCTCCAGTAAGACGCCTCCCGATCTCGGGTCGAATGTGCGGTCTTCCTGTTAGGAATATTCGAGTTCCAGGAGACTTTTGGATAATCTGGTTTAGCGAATCGAGTAGCTTGACTCGATGTCCTTCCCCACATTCATCAAGAGCGTCAATGCATATGAACAAGGGTTTACCGCCAGAAGTGGTCTGTATCATCTTCACAATATCGGCAAGTTACGGTCCCCGCCCACCAATGGCATTTTTCTGGTCCTCATACGCTTGCGCTAACTCCCCCGGTATCTCTCGCAGTCCACTCACAACCTGTTTGAGCAGGGCCCCGAGCACACTAGTTGACGACTGTTCCCTTTGGGCAGCAAAGTCGAAGTAAAAACATGTAACCGTGACATTTTGTCGCCTGGCCCGATCGCACAAGCTATCTATCACCAATGAGCTAATTTAGAATCGAGACTTGTCAGCATTTGCACATCTCCTACCCAAAGAGCCTCATTCTTATTACCTAATGAATGTCTTGCCGACCCCCGGATCTCCATAGCAAAATAAAACTGCATCATCAGATTCACTTCCCCCACCACCGGCGTACCAGCTTCTAAATTCCTCGGTTTGTATGACCCACTCCCCTATATTTTCGACCCGGCGTTCTTGAATATCTCGGTGCCGTAACCTGGGTTCTAGCGGGGACAGCCAGGCTAGGATATTTGGTCGTTCATCGGCAACAGTAACGTTATAGTTGATGTTATTGGTGTTATTGGAGTTGGTATTATTGGAGTAATATTGAGACATCTTTGTTTTTCGGAAAACGGAGAATAGGTGATTGAGTTGGTCTGTTGGTGGAATCGCTGGGGGCTTGAGAAAAGCGGGGTCTTTTAGGAACACTACGGATACCTCAGAACCGCACAATTGATCACCTCCAGATTTGTGCTGACAATGCCATTCTTGCACCTGCCGTATCCGTAGCAGGACTGCAATACCTCGAGCAAACGCTATCCCGTGGCACGACACAAACCTTGCACTGCGGTACGCCGACACCTAGGGCGCTATACCGGTTGTCCTCGTACTGGCTTAGCATCTGCTTGCCGTTTTCAAAAGTATCCTTAAACCCCTGCACGATTTTGCCCCAGGAAACGCCAAGATTTCAGGATAATTTTGAAAACGGCAAGTACAAGTATACCATACATCCAACCCAATAATTAAATCAATGAAAAACCTGTAATCACCCAACTTATAGCATCGCAGAATAGTCATTCGTGATACCGATACAAGTGGGAAAGATGTTCCCATAGCCTTGTGTCAAGATCTGTGGCGATAGGCATTGGCTGTTCGTCGCCTATCCATATCAGAGCTGCCAAGCTCACTACTCTACCCCCACCAGTGCTGTGCTACTTTTCGTTTTTTTGTTTTAATCGATTAAGAAGTAGTACTGTACAAATCGCGATTTCCATGGCTCCCGAATCCCCACCATTTTGGTTTGTTTTGACCGGTACTGTACAGTACTTGGGCCCACCCAAAGATGACTTTTTGTCCAAGAACTATACAGTGCATTTATGATACCATAATCCACCCCATCTTTCCCATGTCCTAGATGTTCGCCAAGCCCGAATATATCGTTTGACGGATGGATAACTTTAAGTAGCAATCAACGGAGTCATTGAATATGCTGACGAATAGTCTCCAATCGGGCTTTAAGAGAATTCATGATCAAAGATTTACCGCTCCACTAACTAAGCGATGCCGTGGATCAAATATCTAGAATCATAACACCTTGGAGTTCTGCACCCCAAACCCCCCAAAAAAAACCCCCATGATTCGTAGAGTGCATGATAAAAAAAAAAAGACTCAACTCTGATTTTGTACAGTACGGCGACACTCAAGGGCCATTATCTCCAAGCGAGTAACTTTGTCATCAGGAATTTCTTCCTCAGTTATTCTATACCTCATCACAAACCGTCACTCGTTCCATCTTGGTTTTTGGACTGTCGATTTAGATGGCGCATGATACGACACTCGCTCTTACAATACAATACAGTAGAGTACATGACGTACTGTAAGTCTGCCATACTCCACGAGCCGTGCCAGCACAAGAAAAAAAACTTGGGCACCCAGAGGAGATGTAAGAGGGAGGGCAAGATCAATAAATGGCTCATATGGGAATAGAAACCCAATTAGGTTGTTAAATCCACAATCAAGCCTAAAAATAGTAGTGTCTTTCACGCTTGCTTTAATTACAAAGCGGGCAGTGAGGATTGAAAACAATATATCATAGTTTCAGACTTAAGGATGAATTTCCACGCTTGGACAAACAAACTGCATAGTAACCAAGGCAGTCCTTCCTGTCTGTATATACCCATAAGTGGTCACATGAAACCCCGCTTCACACCAAAGAAACGTCCTATCAATGTGTGTCACATGGCCAACGTAGATGTATAATGTTACAGGACGATAAATCGTAATACCACCCAAAAAATCTCGGGCATTCCAGATACTAATCTCACTGACCCAATTTAGTCCCCCCCCCCACAATAGCACCCTCCTATACACAATCCTGCTAAATGCTATCAAAGCCTCTTGTTCAAGTCTTTTTGTTAAACCATCCTTTAATCTCCAAAGGCTAGCGATCAAAAATGCACTTGTTGCAAAGAAAGGAAACTTAATATATTATATCAGCAATTCCAACAACATGGACTCCAATGACAGGAGGAACTATTACCCAGAATCAAGTTTCATATCGCCATACTGTTTTTGGGTATCGTACCCCACAGCGGTAACCTACGGTATGGTACCAGCTGTTTACTATACAGCAACATACTATATTATCCAAATGCTATTATCTCATGAAATGGCGAGAATTTCCACGCCTTGTTGGGGGATGATACGGCTTCGTGATTCACAGCCTGAGCACCCGGCAGAATACGCCAGCGAGAGAAAGAAAGAAAATAGTGGTGGAGAAAAGAAGGTAATGTGGGAGTGGGATTCGATATTATGCAGTGCTGAGTGCTGAGCGATAACTGCCGATAGGTTGGGGCTGAATACCGCATAATCTCTGGAAACTCGCTACGTACCTACTCGAGTATATAAAGTATACAGGTCGGGCTACCGGGTGTCCGAGCCATGCATTAGCGGCGGGAGGGCAGAGATTGTAACAGTGCCTTAGGCCGGTTGGAAGAAACAATCTTCGCGGGTTACTCAGAAGACTAAGCTGAGTACGGGAGGGTCAAACAAAACACCAGTGCATGCTGAGTACAGTACCACTCTCCAAAACTGTACGCAATGCAGAATGTCTTCATCTGAGATAATTCATGAAGGGTTTGGCCACATAACGAGTTTTTCGGGCCTTTACGGTGCCCGTACTTGTAGAATGGGAATCAGCTTCACAGCTAGAAGACTCCTTACTGTACTAATTTCCCTTGATAGGGTAGAATGGAAAGGGCGGACAGCCTTGCACCTCCACCGACGAATCACCGCTAAACAGCTTGGGCTTCGTTTATTTTCTCTATATCTTAACAACTCTGAGATCTATATTTCAGCAGGGGAGGGAAGGAAGAAAATTGAATTAGAGGAAAGTAAACGAGCAAAAAATGTGCAAATATCAACAGGAAAAAAACAGCAAGATTCAATATGATGGAAATTTCAAGTCACACCAGTCCGCCTCGACACAACAGAAATAGCCCTCCACCAACACCAAGCTCCAGACCATTAACAGAAGGCCACAAATCCTGTCTCCACAATATCAGGAAATCGTATAGAATTTTAGGCAGGTATGTGACATATACATGCATTCCCATTGCGCATGATCTCGTTCAGCCAAAAAGGAGGTATGTAAGCTGAATTTTTGTCCCAGACTTACTACGGAAGGAGAGAAAAGGCGACAAGTACAAAAGGGTAACGTCACGAATTGCAGGAGCAGGTTTCCCGGGACCAGAAGCGGGAGGCAGCGGCCGCGAGAGACACGGTGATGGAGAAGCCGCCATGCTCTCGGAATTGGTATATACTGTAGGTTGGACATATCGAAAGGAAGGAGGGCAGTGTCTCCTCAGGCCTATGCCTTTCTAAGGATGGTAGATGTTAGGGCTGTAGTAGTGCTATCACTCCCGCGAGGCTACGCTTGGTAGCCCACCAGAGCGGCGTTCGGCCTGATTTGTCTCGGTGACAGGGGTTGACGTCATGCCGTCCAAGTAATATTTTCACGACACCCTCGTGCCCATTCCAAGCAGCACGATGTAGTGGTGTTTCACTGTTGTTATCTTGTCTATCAGGATTGATGCCGTCCCGTCCAAGTAGAATTTTTACTACTTCCTGGTGCCCATTGCAAGCAGCACAGTATAGCGGTGTTCTGCCATTGCCATCTGGTTCGTTGGGGTCGACGTCGTCCCGTCCAAGTAATATTTTCACCACTCCCTCGCGCCCTCTCCAAGCAGCATGATGTAGCGGTGTTCTGCCATTGCCATCTGGTTTGTTGGGATTGACGTCATCCCGTCCAAGTAATATTTCCACCACTCCCTCGTGCTCAACCCAAGCAGCACAATATAACGGTGTTCTGCCATAGCTATCTGGTTCGTTGGGGTCGATGTCGTCCCGTCCAAGCAATATTTTCACCACTCCCTCGTGCCCACTCCCAGCAGCACGACATAGCGGTGTTTCGCCACCGTAATCTGGTTCATTAGGGTCGACATTGTCCCGTCCAAGTAATATTTCCACCACTTCCTCGTGCCCATTCCCAGCAGCACGACATAGCGGTGTTTCGCCATAGCTATCTGGTTTGTTGGGATTGACGTCGTCCCGTCCAAGTAATATTTTCACCACTTCCTCGTGCCCATGCCAAGCAGCCCACGCAAGAGGTGTACTACCCGTGCAGTCCGTTTGGTTGATATCACAACCTTCCATCTCTACCAAACTAGTTACAATTTCAATAATCCCGAAGATTGATGCACAGTGTAAACCATTGAGCAAAGAAAGTTCATCTAAATCAGCAACGTATGAGTACGGTTCTTGTGTTTTCAAGAGGATTTTAGAGGATATGTGGTTATTGTAGTCGTCAAATAGCTTCAGTGCAAGCAATTTCGCGCAATTTGAAATATCTTTTTTTGCGTGCACTCCCCAATAAAGAGAGGAATATTCGAGAAATGGTGTGTCTTGGAGATCGGGAGAGGGACTGGTTGAAAGGACCTTGACCTGATGTGAATTCAGGTAACTCAAGCAGGTTTCTGCTATTGTCGAGTGAGTTGTACCAAAGAGCTCGGGATGAGCGCGGAGGTACTCTTGGAGGGTAAAGTGGATTAACCGGACTGTGGAAACCCCCTTGTCCACGGCAACAAACCCTTGACAACACGCCAGTACTACCCCTACCGAGGGGACATTGTCGGTATTGAGATTCGGCGACCCGATTTCGACTGCTAAGGCGTGACACAGTTCGCTGATTTCCAAGGGCCGCTCCGAGTGAGAGATCCACATCAAAGCCGCCATGCCAAGCCTCGCTTTCTCCCCACCCTGTCCCTTTATCCGACCGATCGCTGCACCATAAGCATCTTCTAACCCTAACCCATCGGTCACTGCGCTGAGCTTTTCTCGCCTGCGATAAAGTGTGGTTTCTTGCAGGATCGCATCGATATTTAGTGAGACTAATAGGAATCTAGATATGTATCTGTCAGTGGATAGCTTAGGGTAACTAGCTTCCCCAGTGCAGTCGATTCTACTTACATTTCTGAAACCTCCTGTGGAATCTTCTTTAGGATGTCTGTCTCCAGACTACTGTCCATCGCATCCGGGTTTGTGTCTTCACTCAGCCTTGTATGAAGATATTCAATAATATCACCTCTCTTGGGACTTATGCATACACTCCTCACTCCCCCGGTAAGACGCCTTCCGATCTCAGGTCGAATATGTGGTCTTCCGGTCGCGAACACTCGAGTGGCTGGTGACTTTTGCAGGATCTGCTTTAGTGAATCAAGAAGTTTGACTCGATGTCCTTCCACACATTCGTCCAGAGCGTCGATACATATGAACATGCGCTTTTCAGAGGAGGTGGTCTGTAGCATCTTCACAATACCGGAAAGTTGTGGCACCCGTCCACCAATGACCTTTTTCTGGTCTTCGTAGGCTTGCACTATGTCACCCGGTACCTCTTCCAGTCCGGTTACAACCTGTTTGAGCAAGGAGCCCAGCATACTGGCTGGCGACTGTTCCTTTTGGGCGGCGAAGTCGAAGTAAAAGCACGTAACGGCCACATTTTGTCCCCTAGCCTGATCACACAATCTGTCTACCACCAATGAACTAACATCGAGGCCCGTCAGCACTTGCACACCCCCTCCCACCCCCCGATGCCTGCCCCCCTTACCTAATAAAAGTCTTGCCGGCCCCCGGATCCCCATAGCAAAACAAGACCGCGTCACCGGATTCACCCCCTCCATTACCAGCGTACCAGCTTCTAAATTCCTCGGTTTGTAAAACCCATTCCCCTATATTTTCGACTCGGCGTTCTTGTATGTCCCGGTGCCGTAACCTGGGCTCTAGTGGAGATAGCCAGGCTAGAATATTAGGTCGTTCATCGGCAACAGTAATGTTATAGTTGGTATTATTATTGGAGTTGGTATGATTATTCGAGTTGATATGATTATTGGAGTTGATATTATTAGAGTAATATTGAGACATATCTGCCTTTCGCAAACTGAAGAAATAGAGGATAAGTGATAGAGTTGGTCTGTTGATGGAATCGCTGAGATGGAAAGCGGGGTCCTTTGTGAAACATTATGGATACCCCAAGGCCCCCAAATTTGTGCTGACAATACCACGCTTGCACCTACCGCATTTGTAGCAGGAAATGAAATTCCTCTCTTAGTGCCATCTTGCACCTGTGCTGGAAACTGCTCGCTTAGTATACACTGGTATACCATACATGAAGAAGCCTCCTGGGGAAAATCAATCTAAAAACCTGCAAATCAACCAATTAGTTTAGAACATCATATCACAGAATAGCCCTTCGTGATGCTAACAATAGACCTCAGAAAGATCTTCTCGCGACCCTGTCACGGGTTATGTGAAGATAGGCGCGGTGCCTCTCGACCATCACCACCTCTAAGCACCTCTAAGCACAGTACTGTACCGGGGGGTTGTGGGTAAGTCTGTCGAACTCATGGCAGCGTTTACTACAGAGGTACAGTACAGCCCATAAGTTTTGTATGTTCCTCAGAGAGAGAGCACAACACCCCAGGGTTGTGGAATATATAAAACTTATGGGCTGTACTCGTATGATACCTCCGTATGTGATTTGGCTCTAAGAGTTCGACAGACTTTTTTCCAACCCCTAGTACTCGAGTCTTTGTGCAGTGCAGCGCAGTGCCATAGGTTATCACGGTATAATACTTTGCTACATCTATAATAATCCGCTCCACCTTTCTCACGATCTAGAAACGCGGATATCGTTCCATGGCTAACTTGAGTAAAGATTCCCGGAGTCATTGAATACCGCATGCTCATGAATAATCTCCTGCTAAATTGCCTAAGCGAGACGGCACCCTGGTATTCTGTACCTCAAAATGTAGACAAAACTATGATTCGCAGAGTACGTGATATATAAAAAGTTAGTCTAACTCTGATTCGGGCTGTCTATGCACACGGTGGCAATGATGGCTATTGTCTCCAAGCTGGTAACTTAGCCATCACCACTCCTTCCACCTTGTAGCAATCATAAACTGTCACTCGTCTTGGTTTAGTGTTTGAACGGTATGTTTACATAGCCATCGTAAAATACAATAATACTATAATACAATAATATACTGTACAGTGACATACAATAAGCCTACCAGACTCCACTATCCGCGCCAGTCCAAGAAAAAAACTTAAGCTCTAAGCGGAGAAGAAGAAGGAGGGTAAGGATAACACATGGCCCGAAGATGAGGAACAGAAACCCAATTATGCCTTAGATGCGTAATTAACCTCCCCCACACACACATCGCGGACACGAATCCTGCGGACCCAACTTAGCTCCACCCCAATAGCGCCTTCCAGCGAATCCTATCCACCTATTTCATCAAACCATCCTCCGATCTCAGTAGCATGTACCGTGCTGTACTCCGATGGCAAAGGATACCATTACCCCCCCCGGATCAAATTCTATATCGCGACGTACTGTTCTCCAGTGCCGTGCCACACAACAGTAACATAGGGTATGATACGGCATTATTCGTTTACCATACAGTAAACCCACCATACTATGCAAAGGCTATTATTCCAAGAAACGGAAGGAATTCCCCCGCCTGGCTGGCGAGAACGAAACAGAGAGAATAACGGTAGGGCAGAAGTAGATTAGAAGAGGAAGGAATTCAATGCTGCGCAGTGCAGGGTCATTCGATCACTCTTGAAGACAAGTTAGTGCGGAATACTGCATAAACTTGAGAAAGCCCGCTATGTATGATATTGTGCCAATGTATAATATACATGTAGGGATATCGATCGGACATCCGAGCCACGTACAGGCGGGTAAAAAAAAAAGGCAGAGAATCGAACAACAACAGTTGCAGAGACCGGTTCGCCGAAGCAACTTTTTCGCAGCCTGTTCAGGAGGCCGAGCTGGGTAGGGTGGATTGCAGAGGATACAGCAGTGCACGCGGAGTAGTGCTCTCCAAAACCGCACAGTACGTAGAAGGCCCGCATTCAAGACCATTCGTGAATGGTTTGGCTGAATAGCGAGTTTCTTTTCCAGATTTTTATGCTACTCGTACTTGCAGAATGGGAGTACGTCTCATGATTACTGTAAAAGACCCCTTGCCCCACCGACTTCCCAGGATGGGCGGGACTGAAAGGCATGGACAGCCCCCGCTGCTCTTAGCGTACAGCGCACGCATGGAAGGCGCCGGTGTTTAAGCACGATCTTCGTTACACCATGCCCAGAGTGGGAATCAACCGCCATCATGCCTTAGTTAACAGTTGGCTTTT
Organism: Tuber brumale; assembly: GCA_014065205.1. Classification (NCBI taxonomy): domain Eukaryota; kingdom Fungi; phylum Ascomycota; class Pezizomycetes; order Pezizales; family Tuberaceae; genus Tuber; species Tuber brumale. Next base: position 36,647 of record JACCEG010000435.1, on the reverse strand, counting down.
ACGTCGCTTTTCACGAGTGTCAGGAATACTTGGACTTTATGTTTCTTCTCTATATCCAAACAGCTCTCACATCTACACTTCAACTAAAAGTAAAGGGAAAATCCGAACTGTAGAAAAACCAAAGACATAATATTATGATGGAAATCCCAAACCACCAACGCCGGACTATAGATTATAAACTAAACCCCACAAATCTTGACTCGACTACACAAGGAAATCCGGTTGGAGATTTGGCCGGGTATGTGATGGATATGTGCATCTCCATCGTGCGTGATTTCCTTCGACCAAAAAAACATATATCTTAGCTAAGTCACCGTAGTAGGCTTGCAGTGAAGGGGAAGGGAAGAGGGAAATTACCACGAGGCATTTTAGACCACGGGAGGGTGCAGGGCGGAGGTGAGAGAGGGATGCAATATCGGGGGGTGGACGAGTTTACGAAGCTGTTGCGATCTTTGTGGAACTAGTACCCAAGTGATCCGTATTCGAAGGCGGTAAGGGGAACCATGCATCTCTGGCCTTAGACCATGCTTGGGGAGGCAAAGCCTGGAGCAGCCTACAAGAGTGAGGATTGGCCCCCGTCACTGGGCTCACCGAGGTTGGCATTACCGAGGTTGGCATCGCCCCGCTCAAGCAGCATCTCCACTACTCTCTCGTATCCATTCGAAGCAGCACAATAGAGCGGTGTTCGGCCGTACACATCTGGTTTGTCGGGACTAACGTCGGCCCGTCCGAGCAGTAGCCCCACCACTCCTTCGTGCCCATTCTCAGCAGCACGGCAGAGTGGTGTTCGACCGTACCCATCCGGTCTATTAGGGTTGATGTCATCCCGTCTGAGAAGTATTTTCACCACACCCACGTGCCCATTCCGGGCAGCGCACTCGAGTGGTGTTTGGCCGAATTCATTTGGCATGTCGGGGTTGATGTTGTCCCGCCCGAGTAGAATTTCTACCACCCCCTCGTTCCCATTCCCAGCAGCACACCAGAGCGGGGTTCGGCCATACCCATCTGGTTTGTTGGGGTTGACGTCTTCCCGTCCGAGTAGTGATTTCACCACTCCCTCGTACCCTTCCCAAGCAGCACAAGTGAGTGGCGTTTGGCCGTACATATTGGGTTTCTCGGGATCGACGTCCTCCCGTCCGAGTAGTATTTTCACCAACCCCTCGTGCCCATTCCAGGCAGCACGGCAGAGTGGTGTTTGGTCGTACCCATCTGGCTTGTCGGGGCTGACTGAGTCGTGTCCAAGCAGCATTTTCACCACCCCCTGCCGCCCATTGTCGGTAGCCCACCAGAGCGGCGTTCGGCCGCACCCATCTTGTCTATCGGGGTTGACCGAGTCCCGTCCGAGTAGCAATTTTACCACTCTCTCATTCCCCTCGCAAGCAGCACGATGTAATGATGTTTCGCCATTGCTATCTGGTATGTCGGGATTGACGCCCTGCTGTCCGAGGAGTATTTTCACAACTCCCTCGTGCCCATCCCAAGCAGCGTGCCATAGTGGTGTTCGGCCGCACAGATCCTGTTTGTTGGGGTCAACATCTTCCCGCCCGAGCAGTAATTTCACCACTCCCTCATGCCCCTTCCATGCAGCACAAGCGAGTGGTGTTTGGCCGAATTCATTTGGCATGTCGGGATCGATGTTGTCGCGTCCGAGCAGTAATTTTACCACTCCCTCGTGCCCATTCCAAGCAGCACAGCAGAGCGGTGTTCGGCCGTGCTTATCCGATTTGCTGGGGTTGACGTCGTCCCGTCCGAGGAGTATTTTCACCACTCCCTCGTTCTCGCTCCAAGCAGCAATGTAGAGTGGTGTCTGACCGTCCTCGTCAGGCTTGTTGGGGTTGACGTCGTCCCTTCCGAGCAGCATTTCCACCACTCCCTTGTGACCATTCTTAGCAGCCCAACAGAGTGGTGTTTGACCAAATTTTCCAGGCTTGTCGGAGTTAACATCGCACCGTCCGAGTAGTATTCTCACCACTCCCTCATTCCCATTCCCAGCAGCGCGACAGAGCGGTGTTTGGCCGTATTTATCTGGTCTGTTGGGGTTGACTTTCGCTCCGAGAAGTATTTTCACCACTCCCTCACGCCCATTCCAAGCAGCAAGATAAAGCGGTGTTCGGCCAGATTCGTCCGGCTTGTCGGGGTTGACGTCGCGCCGTCTGAGCAACATTTTCACCACTCCCTCATGCCCATTCTTAGCAGCACAACTAAGTGGAGTTTGGCCAAATATTCCAGGCTTGTCAGGGTTGATGTTTTCCCGTCCGAGCAACATTCTCACCACTCCGTTGTGCCCATTCCCAGCAGCGCGACAGAGTGGTGTTTGGCCGTATTTATCTGGTTTGTCGAGGTTGACATTGCCCCGTCCGAGTAGCATTCCCACCACTCCCTTGTTCCCATTCGAAGCAGCAAGATAGAGTGGTGTTTGGCCGTCCAAATCTGGCTTGTTGGGGTCAACGTTGCCCCGTTCAAGCAGTATTTTCACCACTCCCTCGCGCCCATTCCAAGCAGCAAGATAGAGCGGTGTTCGGCCAGATTCGTCCGGTTTGTCGGGGCCGACGTCGCTCCGCCCAAGTAGTATTTTCACCACTCCCTCGCGCCCATTCCAAGCCGCGCGATGCAGTGGGGTTTGGCCGAACTCATCCAGTTTGTCGGGGCTGACATCCTTCCGCCCGAGTAGCAACTTCACCATTCCCTCGTGCCCATTCCAAGCAGCACGGTGCAGTGGTGTTTCGCCGTTGTTGTCTTGTTTGTTAGGATTGACGTCGCTCCGTCCGAGTAGAATTTTCATCACTCCCTCGCGCCCATTCTCAGCAGCACACCAGAGTGGTGTTTGGCCGTACTCACCTTGTTTATCAGGATCGACGTCGTTCCGTCGGAGGAGAATATTCACCACTCCCTGATGCCCATTCCTAGCAGCCCAACAGAGCGGTGTTTGACCAAATTTTCCAGGCTTGTCGGGGTTGACATCGCGCCGTCCGAGTAGCATTTTCACCACTCCCTCGCGCCCATTCTTAGCAGCACAACTGAGTGGCGTTCGGCCAGATATGCCCAGCTTGTCGGGATCGACATCGCCCCGTCCAAGTAGTATTTTCACCACTCCCTCACGCCCATTCCCAGCAGCACGGCACAGTGGTGTTTCGCTGTGCGAGTCGGGTCCGTTGGGGTTGACGCCATCCCGTTCGAGTAGTATCCCCACCACTCCCTCGTGCCCACTCCCAGCTGCGCGACAGAGAGGCGTTTGGCCGCACTTATCTAGTCTGTTAGGGTTGACGTTGTCCAGCCCGAGTAGTATTTTCACCACCCCTGCGCGCCCATTCTTAGCAGCACAACTGAGTGGTGCTTGGCCGGATTCATTTGGTATGTCGGGATTGACGTCGTCCTGCCTGAGTAGAATTTTCACCACGCCCTCGCGCCCATTCTCAGCAGCAGACCAGAGTGGTGTTCGGCCGTACTTGTCTTGTCCATTGGGGTCGACATCATCCAGTCCGAGTAGTAATTTCACCACTCCCTCGTGCCCACCCCTAGCAGCGCACCAGAGTGGTGTTTCGCCTAACTCATTTGGCATGTCGGGAATAATGCCGTCCCGTTCGAGTAGAATTTTCACCACTCCCTCGCGCCCATTCCCAGCAGCACACCATAACGGTGTCTGGCCACACACATCTGGTTCATTGGGGTTGACGTCATCCCGTCCAAGTAGTATTTTCACCACTCCCTCGTGCCCATTCTCAACAGCACACCAGAGTGGTGTTTGGCCACACACATCTGGTTCATTGGGGTTGACTTCATCCCGTCCAAGTAGTATTTTCACCACTCCCTCATGCCCATTCTCAACAGCATACCAGAGTGGTGTTTGGCCGAAGTCATTTGGTATGTCGGGATTGACGTCGTCCTGTCCGAGTAGAATTTTCACCACTCCCTCGTGCCCATTCCCAGCAGCACACCAGAGTGGTGTTTGGTCATCCTCATTTGGTTCATTGGGGTCGACATCCTCCCGTCCGAGTAGCATTTCAACCACCCCCTCGTGTCCATTCCCAGCTGCACAATAGAGTGGGGTCCGGCCGCGCAGATCTGGCTCGTTGGGGTTGACATCGTCCCGTTCGAGTAGCATTTTCACCACTTCTTCGTGCCCATTCTCAGCAGCGCACCAGAGCGGTGTTTTCCCGAAGTCATTTGGTATATCGGGATCGACGTCGCTCCGTCCGAGTAGAATCTTCACCACTCCCTCGTGTCCATTCTCTGCAGCACACCATACTAGCGTTTGGCCGAACGCATCTAGTTCATTGGGCTTGGCGTCGCCCCGTCCGAGTAGAACTCTCATCACCCCCCCGTGCCCATTCTTAGCAGCACACCGGAGCAGTGTTAGGCCGCACATACTCAGTCTATGGGGATCGACGTCGTCCCGCCCAAGCAAATTTTTCACTACTCCCTCGCGCCCATTCTCAACAGCACACCAGAGTGGTGTTCGGCCGCACACATCTGGCTCATTGGGGTTGACACCGTCTTGTTCGAGTAGAATTTTCACCACTCCCTCGTGCCCATTCCAGGCAGCCCACACAAGAGGTGTATTTCCCACGCAGTCCTTCTTGTTGATATCACAACCTCCCACCCGCACCAAACTAGTTACAATCTCAACAATCCCGAAGATCGATGCACAGTGCAGACCATTGAACAGAGAAAGTTTACCAAAATCGGCACGGTCCGAGTACGACTCTTGTGCTTTCAAGAGGATCTTAGAGGATATGTGGTTATTGTAGTCGTCAAATAGCTTTAGCGCAAGCAATTCCGCACAACCGGAAAGATCTTTTTTTGCGTGCACTCCCCAATAAAGAGAGGAATATTCCAGAAAGGGTGTGCCCCGGATATCGGGAGAGAAACCGATCGGGAGAGCCTTGACTTGTTGCGAATTCAGATAACTTAAACAGGTTTCTGCTATCGTCGAGTGAGCTGTGCCAAAAAGCTCAGGATGATCCCGGAGGTACTCTTGAAGGGTAAAGTGAATTAACCGGACGGCGGAAGCCCCCTTATCCACGACAACAAGCCCTTGACAACTAGCTAACAGCATCCCTATCGAAGGAACATTGCTGGCACCGAGATTAGGCGACCCGATTTCGACAGCTAGGGCGTGACACAGTTCGTTGGCTTTCAGGGGCCTCTCCGAGTGAGAAACCCACATCAAAGTAGCAATGCCCAACCTTGCCTTCTCCCCGCCCTGTCCCTTTACCCGGCCGATCGCTGCACCATAAGCATCTCCCAATCCCAACCCACCGGTCATCGCGCTGAGCTTTTGTCTCCTGCGATGGATTGTGGTTTCTTGCAGGATCGCATCGATGTTGAGCGAGACCAGAAGGAATCTAGATATGTATGTGTCAGTGGACAGAGTGGACAGCCTGGATAGCTCGGAGTGTCGCTATTTTACGCACATTTCAGAAATATCTTCCGGAATCTCCCTAAGGGCATCTGCCTCTAGGCCACTATCCACCGCATCCGAGTTTGTGTCCTTGCCCAGCCTAGTACGAAGATATCCAACAATATCACTTCTTCTTGCGCTTATAGATATACTCACCACCCTTCCAGCAAGACGCCTTTCAATTTCGGGTCGAATGTGCGGTCTTCCAGTCACAAATATTCGAGTTCCGGGGGACCTTCGGAGAACTTGGGTCAGCGAATCAAGAAGTTTGACTCGGTATCCTTCCGCACATTCATCGAGAGCGTCGATGCATATGAACGTCCGCTTTCTGGAAGAGGTGGCCTGTAGCATCTTCACAATATCGGCGAGCTTTGGTCCCCGTCTGCCAATCGCTCTTTCCCGGTCCTCATAGGCTTCCCCCACCTCCTCCGGTATCTCTCCCAATCTACCCACAATCTGTTTGAGCAGGGCTCCCAGCACACTGGTTGACGACTGTTCCTTTTGGGCAGCGAAGTCGAAGTAAAAACATGCAACCGTGGCATTTTGTCCTCTAGCCCGATCGCGCAACCTATCTATCACCAACGAGCTAACACCGCGGCTTGTCAGCACTCAATCTTCCCCCTCCATTTCCCCAAGCTCGCCCTCATTACCTAATATACGTCTTGCCTACTCCCGAATCTCCATAGCAAAATAAAACCGCGTTATCGGATCCACTTCCCCCACTACCGGCGTACCAGCTTCTGAATTCCTCGGTTTGTAAGACCCATTCCCCTATATCTTTGACTCGGCGCTCTCGGATGTCCTGGTGCCGTAACCCGGGCTCTAGTGGCGACAACCATGTCAAGAGTTGAGACCGGTAAAAAGCCATGGCACAGTTGTTCCACACCCTATTAAAGAAGTTGGTATTACCGAAAGAGTTGGTATGAGATAGGTTCGCGGTTCGGAAACTAGTAGAGGACAGGTGATTGAGTTGGTCTATTGATGGAATCGCTGAGAGCTGAAGAAAAGCGGGGTCTTTCACGGAACCTTGTGGACAGCTCAGGGGGGTCCAACCAATCTTCATAGCCTTGTGTTGATAATGCCCTGCATGCGCCTACCGCATTAGTAGCAGTATGCAATACCTCTTTAGGCAATCTCGTGCGACACAGCAGAGATGTTAGAGAACGTCTGTGGTGGAATCGCCTCGAGTACCGGTAGTATACACAAACACATCCAGGGTGATGAATTCGTGAACCGAAAAACTTGGATATCACCTAACCCGAAGCCTCACAGCATAATCCTTCGTGCTGTCGATACGATTCGAAAAGCTCCTCCGGAAACCTCGTATCAATCTCTGCGAAATAGGCGCCGTGGTTTCCGACACCCATCACTGTCGCCAAGCACATTCCCTGTACCGGTATTTGGCCAGTACAAGACAATCTGCTGCACCTACGGCACAGCAGAACATCCATCTTCCTAAAGACCGAGGAGTAAATTCGTCGAAACCAAACACCGCCCTACTGCCAACCTGATCCAAAGAGTCCTTGGATATCCCGTGGAATAGTCTCCTACCAGAGCTTAGGATAACTCAACATTTAAAGTTTACCAGCAAACATACTAAGCGAGACGGTACCGTAGGCCAAATCCCCAGTGAGACTTGCGCCCCGAAACATAAACCAAACTATGATTACGGTAGTACAGTATCATACGTGCAAAAAAAAACAACTTGACACTCTGCTTCAGTCTGTTCATGTGCGCTGGTACACTTGAGTGCTATCTCCTATCATAGCCAGTAACTTGATCATTCCTCTCTCTAGTTCTTTCACATAACACCGTCACGGACCATCACTCGTTTAAGTCTATACGCCCGAAAAGTTTGCATAGCATATGATACGATACGATACGATAGGACAACCTCACGTAACCTACCTTAAACGTACCAAACACCGCCAGCCCGGCCACCACGAAAAAGCGCATTAGACATTTTTTTGGAGCTATACTTCGTAAGACGGGTGCGCAGGGTTGACCGATGGCCTTCATATCTGGAAAGGAAAACCCCATTTATACTCTCACGGAGGAATGGTTTGGTAGAGGGATATTCTACGGAGCTCGTTAGGGAAGTGCTAAGAAAGGAGGATAAAGCCTAAAGGCAAAGCTTGACAAAATGCTGATACAGAAGACAAAAAGAGAAGAGAAGAAAAGAAAGCAAATCCAGAACCAAGTCCTCCTTATTTCGCTCAAGCTTTGCCCTACAAACTAGGGTAAAGCCATGACAGCTGGAGGGCAATCCCCTCATTAACAACAATAGTAATGCTCCACCATTCTCTCTAACCCTAGAACCTGTACATGATAGATTCTGTAAAGCAAAGCATCAATAACTGTGAAATACACCCCCTTAATCATGATATCGTACAACAATCAGCCTCCATCGGGACGGAGAAGAATACCCCGGATTCACCCCGAACCCCCCCCTGCGCACAGCCCGATGTTTGGATTATATTTGCCAAACAAATCCCCCCAAATCCCTACACGCCAAATGACTAACCAACCCCTCCCCCCCCCAATTATAATAATTATAAGAAACCCTAATCCAGCACTTGCTGCAACACAACCTCCCACAGCGGAAGCGCAGCCACCCGGCAGCGGGTCGCATATCATACAACGGGATACCGATTTCCGGTACAGTACTAGCACTCCACAACAGTAACATACCGTCTTAATTTTCCTCGGTGGGCGAGCGGAAAAAGTGTGGACAGCCTTCCATCCTCACCTTGGCTCACGCCTGGAAGTTATTAGCATTTAAGCATGGCCCCTCAGTATGCCATGCCCATGGTGGAAGCCAATCGCCATCATACCCCAATTAACATCCAGCCTTTACGTCGCTTCTCATGAGTGTCAGGAATACTTGGGCTTTATTTTTCTTTTTCTCTATAATTTATTATTTATTATTCTCTTAACGACCCCCATGTCTACGCTTCAACAAAATTAAATAAAATCTCAAGCGCCACACCGGCTTATCTCAATACAATAGGAATAGCCCCTCACCGACAGCAAACTCTAGATTATACAGCAATCCGAGACTCACAAATCCGAGCTCGACTAAACAAGAAAATTCATAGAGGCGTGGATGGGTATGTGATAGATAATGCACCCCGTTTGCACAGAATCCCCTTCGGCCAACAGAAGAATATTCGGGCCGAACTCCCGTGGAGGGTGTACTACGGAAAGAGAGGAAGGACAGCGGTTACATCAAGGCGGAGTGATAAAATCGCAGGAAGTTGGGCGGGGTGAGAGGAGGGATGCAATGGCAGTGACAGACGTGTTCATGGGGCTGTTGCTATTCTTGCGGCAACGGCACATAGGTTATCCATATTCCAAAGAAGGAAGGAGGGCGGTGCCTCCTCGCGCTTAGGTGGCAGATGTTAGGACTGCAATAGTGCTATCGCTCCCGCGAGGCCACGCTTAGTTGCCCACCAGAGTGGTGTTCGGCCTATTTTGTCCCGGTGGCAGGGGTTGACGTCGTCTCGTCCAAGTAACATCTTCACCACTACCTCGTGCCCCTTCTTAGCAGCCCAGAGGAGCGGTGTTTGGCCATCCGAATCAGGTTTGTCGGGGTTGATGTCGTCCCGTCTGAGCAGCATTTTCACCACTTCCTCGTGCCCATTCCCTGCAGCGCGATAGAGTGGTGTCTGGCCGTACTCATCTGGTTTGTCAGGTTTGATATCGTCCCGTCCCAGCAGTATTCTCACCACTCCCTCGTGCCCATTCCCGGCGGCGTGATAGAGTGGTGTTAGGCCATACGGATCCGGTTCGTTAGGGTTGACGTCGTCCCGTCCGAGTAGAATTTTCACCACCCCCTCGTACCCACTGCGAGCAGCCCAACTAAGTGGCGATTGGCCGTCCACATCGAGTTCATTGGGGTCGATGTCATCGCGCCCGAACAGTATTTTCACCACTCCCGCGTGCCCTGTCTCAGCGGCCCAACGGAGTAGATCTCCGCCTTCTCCACCTGATATGTCGAGGCTAACCCGTCCGAGGAGTACTTCCACCACTTCCCCGTGACCACCATCAACGGCAGACCAGAGCGGTGCTCGATCACACTTCCCCGGTCTGTCGGGATTGACATCATTCCTCCCGAGTAGCATTTCCACTACCCCCTCATGCCCATTCTCAGCAACCCAACATAGTGGCGTTTGGCCGTGCATATCTAGTTCATTGGGGTTGACATCGTCCCGTTGGAGTATAATTTTTACCACTCCCTCGTGCCCATTCTCAACAGCACACCAGAGTGGTGTGTGGCCGTACGGATCTGGTTCGTTAGGGTTGACGTCCTCCCGTTCGAGCAGAATTTTCACCACTCCCGCGTGCCCTTTGCAAGCAGCCCACACAAGAGGCGTATAACCCGAGCAGTCCTTTTGGTTGATATCACAACCTTCCACCTCTACTAAACGAGCTACAATCTCAACAATCCCAAACATCGATGCGCAGTGTAGTCCATTGAACGGGTAAAGTCTACCGAAACCAACCCACCGTAAGTGCGGTTCCCGCACTGCCAAGAGGATTTTAGTGGATATGTGGTTATCGTAATCGTCAAATAGCTTTAGTGCGAGCAATTCCGCGCGATCTGAAAGGTCCTTTTTTGCGTGGATTCCCCAATATAGAGAAGAATATTCCAGAAAGGGTGAACCCCGGAGATCAAGGGTGGATTCCGTTGAAATAGCCTTGACCTGCTGCGAATTCAGATAACTTAAGCAAGTTTCTGCCATTATGGAGTGAGCCGCACCAAAAAGCTCGGAATGAGCCCGGAGATACTCCCGAATGGTAAAGTGGACTAACCGGACCCTGGAAAGCCCTCTGTCAACGGAAGCAAGTCCTTGACAACAGGCTAGCAATGTCCCTATTGAAGGGGCACCGTCGGTGTTGAGATCAGGCGACCCGATTTCAACAGCTAGGGCGTGACACAGTTCATTGGCTTCCAAAGGCCGCTCCGAGTGCGAGATCCACATCAAGGCGGCCATGCCAAGCCTTGCTTTCTCCCCACCCTGTCCATTTATCCGACTGATCACCGCACCATAAGCATCCCCCAATCCCAACCCATCGCTCATTGCGCTGAGCTTTCGTCTTCTGCGATGGATTGTGGTTTCTTGCAGGATCGCATCGATGTTGAGCGAGACCAGCAGTAATCTAGATATGTATTTGTTAGTGGATAACTTGAGGTAGCTTCCGGAGTGCCATTGCTTTTACGTACGTTTCAGAAGTGTCTTGCGGAATTTTCTTCAGGATATCTACTTCTAGACTACTATCCATTGCATCCGGGTTTCTGTCCTCGCCCAGCCTGGCATGAACATATCCAACAATATCATCTCTCTTGGAGCTTATGGATATACTCGCCACTCTTGCAGCAAGACGCCTTCTGATCTCCGGTAGAATGTGCGGTCTTCCAGTAACGAACATTCGAGTTCCGGGACAATTTTGGAGAATCTGGTTTAGCGAATCAAGAAGCTTAACCCGATGTCCTTCCACACATTCGTCGAGAGCGTCGATGCATATAAACGTCTGCTTTCTAGAAGAGGCGATCTGTAGCAGCTTCTCAATATCGGTAAGCTCTTCTTCCCGGTCTTCATAGGCTTGTTCTATCTCCTCCGGTACCTCTCCCAGTCTACCCACAACCTGTTTGAGCAGGGCTCCCAGCACACTGGTTGATGACTGTTCCTTTTGGGCGGCGAAGTCGAAGTAAAAACACACAACTGTGACATTCTGTCCTCTGGCCAGATCGCATAGCCTATCTATCGCCAATGAGCTAACATCGCGGCTTGTCAGCATTCACTCTTTTTCTTCCATTTCTCAACGTTCATCCTTATTACCTAATATACGTCTTGCCTACTCCCGCATCCCCATAGCAAAATAAAACTGTGTTATCGGATCCACTTCCCCCACTACCGGCGTACCAGCTTCTGAATTCCTCGGTTTGTAAGACCCATTCCCCTACACCTTTGACTCGGCGCCCTCGGATGTCCTGGTGCCGTAACCCGGGCTCTAGTGGCGATAACCATGTCAAGAGTTGAGACCGGTGAAAAGCCATGGTACGATACAGTTGTCCCACACCCTATTAAAGAAGTTGGTATTACCGAAAGAGTTGGTATGGGACAGGTTCGCGGTTCGGAAACTAGTAGAGGACAGGTGATTGAGTTGGTCTGTTGATAGAATCGCTGAGAGCCGGAGTAGAGGTAGGTCTTTTATAGAACCTAGTGGGTGCCTCAGGGCGGCCCAACAAATCCTCCCAGCCGTGTGCTCAAAATTCCCTGCTTGCGCCTACCGCATCGGCAGGAGTGTGCGATACCTCTTCAGGCGATACCGCGCGACACGGCACAGATCTCGGGGAGCGCCTATGGTGGTTCTCTTATCGGCTCGCTTTTAGCATACCGGTAGAAGCAACACACCAGCACATCAAAAGTTATGAATTCGTGAACCGAAAAGCTTAGATACCACCTACCGGTGACCTAAAGCCTCACAGCATAGTCCTTCCTGTTGTCGATACGAGCCGAAAGACCCCCTCTGGAAACCTCGTATCAGTCTCTGCGAAATAAGAGTCATGGTTTCCGACACCGATCACGGGGGCCAAGTATGATACCAGGTACCGTACAGGACCTATACTCGGGTATGGACGCAGGTGATGGGACGGACTGGGGTTTTTGAGTCCGGGCGTAGTTACCGTCAGAGGGAAAAATAGATTTAATTTGGTGGGAGTTGATGCCGGAAAGGGTAGGAAGCTTTGAGATCGTGAACCCCCTTGTCCGCCTCATCACCTAGGTCCATAGCCGAGTACGGTAGAGCACGGTATCCTCCGCACACAAGCGACAATCGCGCATCGCTGTCGGGCACGGTCTCAACGCCATGTGATGGGGGCGCTACATACCGCCGAAAGCTTGGCAGGATGGTACTGAGTACGATACCAGTACAAGCTTTACCGTAGACTATCACCCAAATTTTAAAGATATTATAGTCAAGTTAGCTACAGGTACTCGAGTAACTAGCTACAAGTAGCTCGCTACCCCACCGCGGCACCGTCCCTGTCACCCGCCAGATCTAGTACCGGTATCATAGAAGGAACGGGCTAGTATTCGGATACGCCAATCGACTTTAACCTATGATATCAGCAAATTATTACTCGAGCGCCACCAGGTGCAAGTACCGTACCTGTACTGTACCGGTATCACACCCAACATGTGGTGTGATACTGTACAGTAAATTTACAAGCATGGTCAGGACAAGCCAAAACCTGCCCCCGGCTACAATACTGTAGCTCGATCCAAAACCTCTAAACAAAAAAAACGAGCTCATCTTTCCTTGAGAAGGTATGATATAATACGGCTCCCCCCAGTGCGATTGTTTGAGCGATAGACTATGATATATATAATGGGGCTAATATGTGGTTTTTGTTGTCACCTATGGTCATAGAGAGAGAAAGTCGCTATTCTAATCAGAGTTGGGATCTAACTTACCAGTAAGTTACCATACTTGAGTTGGTTGCATATCGCAACCAAATAGCTTACCCTACTACAACATGATTCCGGTCATCTCAAATCCATCAGCAAAACAAAGCAAAGGCAAAAAGACACTAGAGGTTTCGTAAAGGGGTCTCCTATCATACAAAATTACAAGAGAAACTGTTTCCAAGGCCCCTTCTTGGATGTTGTCGATTCATTATGTCTGAATTTTCCAAAAAGATTTCGGTGGAGAGCAGGCTTTTGGCTGACTGGCACTATAAGTAATCACTGTCTCATACCTATAATACTTGTATATATGTATGTACGTATGTATGTATGGATATCCCCCCCCCCCCTCAGTGCTGGTACATTATAGAATCCACACTTCACAACGCAATGCACGAAAAACCGGTATCAATCGGGATATATAGTGTGATGCCCCCCTCTATTTACTACCCATCCATCCACCCGTCATAAAGCCATGCGTGTAATCCGTAAAATAATACTTTTAAACGAAAAATGTAGGGAAAAAGTGAAATAAAAAATAAATAAAAGTGACACAGGAAACCAAGCTATTTAAGAGAAAGGGAAAAACAGAAAAACAAAAGGAAGGCAATTAACTATTTCCCACCAGCAAGCATCTTCATAACCTCCTCCCTATCCCCATCCGGCAACTTCGCCAACGCAGCGGCGACACCCCGTAGCGCACTCTTCCCATTCTTTTGCAAAAGCCCTTCAACTTCCGCTGCGATGCCGTCCTGACGTAGGCCCTCGATCTTAGCAAGCACCTCCTTTTTGTTATCCTCGTACCAGGTCGCGACGAGTCTGTCGTTGTCGTCGAAGACAGTGGATTCCCCCCCTTCGGCGATGATGAGAGATTTGAGGCGCTCAAGGTTTTCCTCGCGAGTGGAACCGCGATCCGCAAGACCCATCTTCTTGAGGAAGAGCTCCTCGTTCAATCTGCGGCGGATACGCCAGTAAAAGAACCTACGAGCGTGTTGCCATTGTAGGGGTTGGCGGATAGTGCCCTTGGCCATCATGCGGCCGGCACGATCGTGCAGGTCGGCGAATTGCAGGGAGATTTGAGAGTAGATTGGCATGAGGAGGTTCTCGCGCTCGGCCATTTTGACTTTGATTTCGGAGGATTCCTCATGGGAGAGGGTTCCTGAGGCGAGTTTATGGCGGTAGTCGGAGTACACGTGATCGAGGCGGGCCATTGTCTCGAGTTGTTTGTCGCGACGATATTTGATGTTGACGATACCTTCTGGTTCAAGGACACCTGCACGGGATTCCTCGTCGGCATACATCTCCATCATGCTTGCATTGATAGTAGGATCCACCACGACCTATTATAATTAGCAACGTGAATAACCCGTAATAGAGAGGAAAAACATACCCATGAACCACCACGAAGCTCACCATAAGGTGGAATGTAGACAAAAATCGGCTGCTCATACTTGACAAGAGCATCAACAATCATAGATCCATACTTCAGCACCTCGTTGTACATATCCCTCTGACCACCGGAGAATCCACGCCAGTTGGCAAGGATCATTAACGGCAATTGCTCTCCGCGATTGAAATCATTGATAGCCTGAGCAGTCTTGAACGCAGAGTTAGGGTACCAGACCTGACCGGCCTCAAGCGAGACCATTTCCGTAGAGTCAGGGTTAGCGGGATCAGCAGGAGTGACATTCTCAACTGAGCGGGTTTCAACGGCAATGACACCAACAGGGATACCAGCAATGCGAGCACGGCCGACAACGACGGTCCTAGCCCACCCGCTAAGAGTCTCCTGGAAGGACCCCTTATCAAACAGACCAGAAAGGTATTCATCTTCGTCATCCTTTCCGGCAAGCAGCCATCTAACGTCATAGGCTTCCTTGGTACTGGGCGGGGTATATGTGATGTCACGGTCCCATGGATCCGGGGAAGGTGAGATAGGAACGGGTGCTCCGCGCCTCTCTGGCACGTATGAAATCCACTCAACAATCTTCTGGACACCCTCAAAATCATCGCTGGCAGTCAAGTGAGAGATACCATTGCGGTACATGATCTGAGTACCTCCCAATTGCAAGTTTGAAGTATAAACCTCACGGCCAAGCAATTTGTTGATAGCCGGAGCACCAGTAAGAATCTAGAAAACAAATTAGTAAAAGTCGCTCGTAAATCAGACAAGCGAAAAACTCACGATAGGCTGTCCCTCAATCTGGATAGCACGCTGACCCAAGCGAACCAAGTAGGCGCCAATACCGACGGATCGGCACGTGACAAGGGTGACAGTAAAGATATCCTCATACGCCCTGCTAGTAGCACCAGCAATCAACCCAGATCCCTTCAAACATTCAACACCTAGCCCATCTTCCTGTCCGATAATAGTCGTGATCTTGTATCTCTCCTCACCCCCCTCAACAACCCGCTCAGTGAGAACCGCCTTAGTCTTCCTATCCGCAAACTTCTTGTTGACTTCCGGAGTGAGGTAAAGATACTTGAATCCGGACTCTGGCTTATCCGCCTCATTCCACGCAACCTCAAAATGCGGAATCAACTCCTCCGCCATGCCAATTCTAGCACCAGAGTTGGCCGACAAGTAAATTCTCGGGACGCCCAATCTTCGCGCAAATTCCGTGCACTTGTGGAAAAACTTGTCTTCGGCAGGACCGAAAGATCCGATTCTAAAGGTGATGTCGTTGGCAATAATGACGAACTTGCGTCCTCGAGGATACTCGGGAGTCTTTGCGGTTAATACCCAACCAACCATACCATGAGCGTTAGTTCCCGGCTCGCGTTGAACTTCGGCGAGACCACCATTATCATCTAATACCAACTCGCTATACTCTAAACACTCGGTAAGAGGGGGGATCCTCTCCTTAAACGAAGGAACCTTCTTGGCGGACTTCAGCCAGCTCTGATGGAAAGCTTGTCTGAACAGCTCGGGAAAATCGTACACGTATTGGGTCCCCATAAGATGCGCCTTGTACCTCTTGGGCTGCAACCACTCCTTGGCAGCGTATGGTGTATTGACGGCACGAAGGTGCATGGATCCAGACTTCGTACCGATGCTGTGGAATACCCATTGTCCCTTATCAGTCTTTCGCTCAGCGTACATCTCAACTTGAATGACATATCCAGACACGTTCTGGATGATGACACGAAGGGGGTATGCAAGGCCACTCTTGGGGTCGGTACAGATGATACGGATCTCAGCACCGGTGACACGGAGTCTCCAAAGACGCCTTCCGAAACGCTCGATGAACCCGCCAAGAGCAGGTTCGATCTCCTCGGGGCTGAGGGGAAAAACGGGGGTGAAATTAATGAAGATGTGATTGAGGTCAGAGTTGTTGTTTCCAATAATCTCCAAAGCGTCGAGGATATCATTGACCAAGCGATCGGTCTCGGAAATCAAGTAATCAGCAGTGGGGATCTCATCTCGCAGGCGACCCGGACGAACGACAGCACGGGTAAAGTACCTCTTGTCGCTCTGAACCTCCTTACCGTACGCCTCGTAGACGTGGATATTACGGTTCTCGGTGAAGACCGGCTTGATGGTGAAGTTTGACAACCTGCCCAATTCAAGCTGGAAGGCCAATGCGGGTTCGATATGACGAATACTCTGCTCTTCGCGATATTCGGGGCCACGGAAGGTAAAGTATCCAGGATAGGACCCGTCCTTGTGACCACAGATGAAAGTGATACGACGAACGTTGCGGGAAAGGAGCTCATCCTTGTGATCAGCGACAAGCGGAAGAATTCTCTCCAAAAGGTCCTTATCATCCATAGATTCGGCATCCCGAACAGCGACATTGCAAACAGCAGACAGGGAATCCTCCTCTTCAGCCTCGAGCGCAGAAAGGGGCATAGACCGCCTTCGTCCTTCAAGATTGGCCATTAATCCGCTTCCAGTAGGCTTAGCTCCCCTTCCGAGGGGAATGAGCTCGAGAGCACGGGCAAGGTACTCCTCGGCTTCGTCAAGGAAGGTAACGGGAATAACAACACCCTTACGCACAGGCTCGATCTCAGACTTTCCGACCAAAAACGAAAGATCACTAATAGATCCGACACGTTTGAAGCTCTCGCGTTCAACAGTAGGTGTAGCCGGGGCCGAAGGCTGGGTCATACCATACTCAGTAACACCAACCTTCCGTAACTGGAAGTCCCAAGTGACTATAAACGGAGGTTCAGAGTCCAAATTGTGGTAGTTGACAGCATGCAGCTCGTATGCCCTGTAGGCTCGGCGAACATATACCTCCAAAGCAGCCAAAGAAACCCAAGGGTCGGCATGAGCAAAGAACGTGGGAAGAACATCAAAGACGGTATACTTGGAGTCGATAACCTCCTTCAGAGTCTCCTGATGAGGAGTTCTGTGTTCCCATCCAGTCTCACCATATCGCGATTCGACAACGGAAGAGCGCAGGATATGTTCCATCTGAGCGGCTCTCTCCTCGAGAGAAGGCAGAGCACATTGAATAAGGACTTCGCGAGCCTTAAGTGCAACCTTGGTCGAAACGCGGGACTCCAACTCGGTGAGCTTCTTGAGAATCGGTCGGAAGAATTTGACGATAGGTCCATTGTTGGGCTTGTTAGGGCGATACTCCTCTAGAATTGCCAGGATGAGATTATTCTTAGATGCAATTCTGCTGTGAGAAAGCACCGCCTGAACAACCTTATTAATATCGTCCCTGTTTTCATCACGAAGTCTGAGAATAACATCTTCGTCACGGGTATTTGGTCCCTATAAACATTAGCACACAATTAAATGCATTCGATCCCGAAACAATAAACCCACCGAGAATAGCTTCTCAACACTCCAATACTGCTCCATAAGCCCCAAGAAAACCGACAATTCGTGAACCTTCAACCCCTCAGAATACCGATCCATAATCTCAATCAACGGTAACAAAGCAGACTTCAAGAGCTCAACATCACCAGCGGCATGACGATCTTCCAAGAACTTGTCCAAAGTCTTACGAAGTTGCTTCGCCGGGAATTCTCCCTTGCGGGACTTGGCCCTCTCGACAACCTGCGAGAAATGAGCGTCAAGTTTCTGTGGCATTCTGGCGTGCAGGGCAGAAAACTGCGCAGCCCATTCTCCGTAAGGAAGCTCAAAGTCACGGAGAACCTGGATGAGCTCCTTGAGGGAGGTGGCCATGATGACCTGGTTATCGTAGCCATCAATAATATTCTTGAGGACGGCGGTGAGGAGTGTGAATCTTTGGGGCGGCTTGGTGCCGACGACCTGCGCCGGGCCGAAGTCGGGAAGCTGGCCATCGAAGGGGGTAGCATGCTTGACACGACTTGGATCATCCAAAGCTAATATACCGAGAATGTCACCAGCCTCAAGAGTAGACCCCGGCTGCTTGATGAGTTGAACGTGACCGTCTTCCTGCGCAAGAAGAGGCATGTACATCTTCATAACCTCAACTTCGGCGAACGCCTGTCCTTTCTTGACATGCTCTCCATTCTCGACGAGGAACTTGACCAACTTCCCGGGGGAGGGTGTTCGAAGCTGTGTGGGATCGTTCTCCTGCTCCAGTAGGCATGTCTTGCTATCTACACTAACACGAGTGGCTCCGACCTCCTCCTTCCAGTAGACGTTATGACTACGCCCACTCAACAAGATCAATAAACCACCGTCTGACAAGGCCCTCACGCCAACACTGCACTTGGAACCGTTGATGAAAAGATGGTAGGAATCCGCACTCGATCGTGTAGCTGTGAACTTATAGCGCTTACCCTCGTAGATGAAGTCGACCGGGAATACTGTCTTAAGTATATCCTTGGCAGGGACTTGACCCCTCTCCAAAGAAGCCTTGTACTCCGTCATGCAAATCTCACTCGCAACATGAGCCTTGGTAACAGCACCGCAAACAACCGCGAGGAATGTATCCGGTCGCTCGGTGGTAAGCTTGTTAGAGATAAGCTCGTCGAGCCATCCGGTAGTGATAGTATTATCTTCGAAAGCTGGGGTTTCCAAGAGCTTAATAAGATATTCGACCGTTGTCCTGAAATCACCACGAATACTCAATTCCTTCAAAGCGACAACCATGTGTTTTCGGGACGCACTACGGTTCTCACCATAGGCGAAAATGTGACCGAATTGTGAGTCGGAGAAGGAATGGATACCCCCGGCGGTACCGACAGAGAAGTAACCCCACACGTTTGAGGAGGATCGGAAATTCAGCTCGTGCATCATACCACTGGAAGGCTTGAATCCCTGACCGGGATCCTCGGAAGTGATACGACAGGCGGTTGTGTGGCCCTTAGGGGTTGGCCTTCGCTGGGTAAGCTGTGAGCCATCCTTGGAGAAATCGAAATCGATCTCGCCAGTGGATGCCGGATCAACGCCGTACAACAGACGGATATCACGTATTCTATGTAGAGGTAGACCCATAGCAATCTGAAGTTGTGCAGCGGGAAGATCTACACCAGTAACCATCTCAGTGGTAGGATGCTCGACCTGGAGACGAGGGTTCAGCTCGAGGAAGTAGAATTTACCATCCGAGTGAGAATAGAGGTACTCGACAGTGCCAGCAGAAACATATCCGACAAGCTTTCCTAATCGTACAGCAGCCTTCTCCATCTTGGAGAACGTAGTCTGGTCAGCAACGGTGACCGGCGCCTCCTCGATAATCTTTTGGTGTCTCCTCTGTACAGAGCAGTCACGACCGAATAGCGAGATATTGTTTCCGTACTCGTCCGCCAACAGCTGCACCTCCAAATGCCTAGCATTTCCAGCCAGTTTCATGACGAAAATTGGCGATCCAGGTACCTCTCCAGCAACTTGGTTATAAAAGCTCGCAAAGCCCTCTTCCGAGTCGACCTTTCGGATGCCCTTCCCACCACCACCCTCCGAGGCCTTAATCATGACCGGGAACCCAATCTCCTTCGCTTTCTGCAGAGCTTCTTCGGCCGAGTGAGTGCACCCCTTAGCATAGACATCGTTGGCAACGGTAACCAACCCTTCCGAGTCAATCTGTACCTCATTGACCCCCAATCCGCTCCAAGGAATACACGGAACCTCAGCATGCTGAGCTACGATAGTCGACGAGATCTTATCTCCCAGGGATCTCATAGCCGAGCCAGGGGGGCCGATGAAAACAATCTTATTCTTCGACGCGGCCAAGCTCTCTGGCAATTTCGGGTTCTCACTCGCATGACCCCTGCAAAAAAATCCCAGCATCAGCTTTACCGCCCCCCCCCCCCAAAAAACCCCTATGCCCATCAACCAAAGCAAACGCACCATCCAGCCCAAACAGCATGAACCCCCATCCTCTCCGCAACATCAACAATTAGCTCCACGTTGGCATAGTTATTATTATTCGTGCCCCCGGGTACCTATCTCGTCGTCACCACGCAACCAATCAGCTTCGGATGAGGCTCCAAAATAACTTTTTGGTTTCAAGCCTCCCGCCCACCACCACCGCTACGAACCACTCCCCCCGCAAAATAGCGGGGTAATCAGGCAGGCAGTGACCAGTAGGTGAGGGGGGGGAAGTCTCAAAATGGGAGGAAGCAAACCTCAACGTATTGATCCGCCATACGAATATAATCCGCATTGGCCTGCAAATCCTCCGGCGTAGCCATGACGGTGAATTGTATAGCTCTCTCATCACCGAATGTCTCATACGCCCATTTCCTCACACTCCTAATCTCTTTGACCGCCGCAATTCCGTTGTTTGCAATCAAGACCTAAATCCCCCATCAGAACAAAATTGCCAAGTCAGCTTCTTTCCGATCAATTGCTATGGAAGACAGATAAACCGAGGATGGTAAGGGTTCACACCTTCTGAATAACTGTGTGCCCATCGTGCGACGCAACGAAATCCTTTACCGGACCAGGGGCAGCAACAGCAAGATGATTCCCACCAATAAAGTGAGCTGGAAGATTAAATTTTGCGGAGTAGCTCGGTGCGACCTGTCTCTTCTTGCCCCCGGGCTCCCCTGCCGTCCCATTATGCCGCATTATAGCAGCGACGCTGGCCGAAGTATCGGACGCCATATTGTAGTAGCTACGATTCCTTCTCCTCCCGAAGAAGGCTTCGCTACGGGTGCAAGTGGGGGAGGGGGGAGGGAGATGATGTAGGAGGAAGGGGAGGATGAAACGATGAGCAGTAGGGAGAGAATTCTGAAATGCGGGTAGAAGGAGACTCCGGTAAAGAGTGGTGACACGGTTGACGGTGATGATGCTGGAGGCAGGGCAGAAGGGAAATGGGGTATTAAAGTCTAGAAGGAGAACGAAAAGGGGAACGAAAAAGAAATTCCAAGAATTAGCGGGAGGAAGAGAGCGGGAGAGGAGGGGGAGGGTGAGAGTTTTAATAAATGTGTGGATGGTGAAGAAATGGAATCGATGGGACAGGAGGAACTTTTTCCCCTCTAGAGGGGGGTGGAGGGGAGGTTTGCTTCACTTGTATGATATGAACGGCGGAGGTATAGTTTAGATACCGGTAGCGTAGATACCGGTGGGTGAGGTATAGCTAGGCTAGGTATGATATGTTGGGACATACCGGTACCGAGAGTGTATCAAAAAAAAAAAAAAAAAACGTTGGGGGTGGGAAGAATTACAAAAGGAACAGTGTCGTTTTGAACTAGCTCATTTTTTCTTTTTCTTTTCCTCTTTCCCCCTTTCCCTTACCCATCCACCGCCGCACCTAACCATCCATCAACAATACCGGTAATAATCCTCCCCTACCGGTACACCTGTTCAAGTATCACACAAGTACGAGTACAGTTCCTCCCTCCCCCTCCATTCACACGACAATCCACACCCATTATTGTATCACAACAACTGTGCAGGAAGCTGGCCTAACCCTGAACCTTCTCATCAAGGCAGGGAGTCACAGGCTGTTACCGCCAGCTGCACCGTATAGCCCCATCCAAAGTCCCTTCCAATCCGTCCCACAGCTCCGGGAAGCTAAAGCGGATCCGCGTAAACGCCCCGTAACAGCTACCCGATAAATCTACTGCACTTGTACCCTCAAAACCTACTGTACTATACAGCACAATCGATATCTCCGCCCCCCTTCAACCTCCACTATTTTACCTGTAAAGAGGAGATCATGAACCGGTACCTTACCTTACTTTTGACCACAGCAATTCTTCCACCGTCACTCCCTCCTCCTCTTGCCCCTCCTTCGTGGTAGGGAAAATCCTCATGCCGGCATTGCTAACAATTACGCCCCATCCTACCCTGTCGGGGGGGTGCAACACAATCCGTGTGCAGGCGCGATAAGTATTATAAGCAAGGAGATAGATATCACAAGTGCCCACCTCTCCTAAAAGGCACAGAGTTTTGCAGCCGGGGTAGCTCTTGCTCCCAAAGCAGGGTAAGCGTAGCGAAAACCCCGGTAACCGCGTTCAGAAAAACGCTACCCCAACATTGGGTCTGCCCTGTCCCGAAAGCTCGCTGTGAGGACTGGCTTGGACTGGACAACAAAAATACCTACCGGTATCCCAAGTAATTGCCAATGCCAATCTTGCGAGGGATGGAGAGGGGGAAAATGCCTGGTTGAATTAAGAGTAAAGAGGTACAAGTAGGAAGTGTAAGAATTAGTAGTTATCGTAATTTCCGCTACCGTACTAGAACAAACCGGAGCCACCATCCCATCCCGTAACTACCGGTACCGTATCACGGGAGGAAGAAAACATGAAAACAAAAAAATAAAAAATAAAAAATAAGGACGGAAATAAAAAATAGTGTTTATATGTAACCTATCCTGGCCCGCGACTCATGCCTACACAGTACTTGCACCTGCTCTATCAAGGTTGTTTATTTACTAGCGTATCGGGGGGTAGAGTGGTTGAGATGAGCATGGAAATTTCCTTCAAGACCCTCGTTTCCGTGATAGGGCCAGTGTTGCTCAAGCATCAAACTTACCCCACCCCCGCGGGCTGACCACGTATCCATTCAATTCAATACCCGGCAGCCCTCTGCAGAACGCAATCAGCCCTGTCAGACCGACTGCTATGCTGAAAGGGACAGAGTAGAAAGAGTAACCTCAATGATGTCTGCGTGAGGTGCGCAACCAACCGGTGGGAGGACGGAGGGAAAGCAAGGGCGAAAAAGGGCAAGGGAACAAGAGGAGGGAGGAGGGGGGAAGTAAAAGGGAAGGGGGTGGGAAAGAAAAAAAAACTTACACCTCCTTTTCTCCACCAATCGGCCACAGCCTCCACTCGACCGCTGTCCATGCCCTTTACCACCTGGATGACGCTCCCGCCAGACGCTTCTCCGATGTTTCTTAGCCCAACGACGTGCCCACGCTCTTCAAGGCCCTCGAGGATCCATTTCTCAATGCCGCGCTCGGCGGTCACCACCTCGGGAATCAATTGGTGGTGCAACCGAGGACTCTTGATGGTGTCCAAAAGACTATATCCCCACAGGTAATTCTTCACGATGGCCTGGAATACACCCGTGACAATTCGCGAGCCACCCGAGCCGCCAATGACTAGTCCGGGCACCCCGTCCTCCTCAACGATGATGGTGGGAGTGGTGGATGATAGAGGCCTCTTGTGAGGGATGATGTAGTTATATATCGACGGCTCGAGACAATACGCGTTTGAGCGACCAGGGATGGAAAAGTCGTCCATCTGCGAGTTCAGGACGATCCCGGTTTGTGGGTCATGGACTTTGGCGCCCCAGTACAGGTTCACAGTGGTGGTGAGGGCTACGGCATTCCCGTAATTGTCCAGCACGGACAGGTGCGAGGTTCCTTTGGGATCTACTGGCTCGTACGCTGGGTTGTAGTGT
Source organism: Tuber brumale (assembly GCA_014065205.1). NCBI lineage: Eukaryota > Fungi > Ascomycota > Pezizomycetes > Pezizales > Tuberaceae > Tuber > Tuber brumale. The sequence continues at coordinate 13,036 of JACCEG010000435.1, read as the reverse complement.
TCCCACGAGTAGGTGGTGTCAGCGGATATGTTTGCCCGAACAGCTTCCGCGTAGGATTTGCTTTGCAGCTGGTGTATCCTCTTGGAATTGGATGCTACCACCGGGTCCGCAGGATCTCCCAGTTCGGTACGCCCTGCGGATATCCACTTCATTATCCTGCACAAACAGTTAGCTTATGTCATCATGTTTGTGAAACGAAAAGAGCATACTCTACTAAATAATGGTACGATAGTGACTTATCGGGATCGCTCATGTCCAACTTTTCAGCGATATTCAATCCCTCGATCAATACGGCCCCGCTGTAACCAACCAATTCGATCAGAAAAGCCTCCCCCACACACCTGAAATGTCGAACTTGTCAGACATACCTGCAAGGGGGTGGGCAGGTAATAACCTCCCGTCCGTGAAAGTGCGTTCTGACCGTATTCTCGACGATCGTAAAATACCTCGAAAAGTCCTCGGTAGTCAATATACCACCATGCTTGTTTGCAGCCTCAACGATTCGTTCCGCAATGCTTCCGTTATAGAATTGCTTCACTCCGGAATACACCCCACCGCGAGTATACTCCCCCTTGCCAGCAATAACTTCGAGCGTGCGTGCGTACGCCTCCCTCTTCATAAGCTCCCCAACCTGTAAGAGCTCACCGGTTTCCTGACTGAACAAAAATTCCCATTCCTCCTTGTGCTGCCGAAAGAATGGCGCCTCCTTGGAAATCAATCCCGCCAGCGTCGGCGGGATGTGGAAACCCCTTCTTGCCAAGTCTATCGACGGCTGCCAAATCTCTTGCCAGGGTAGCCGGCCAGACCGGGCATGTGCTGTAGCATACCCGTGGACCTCTCCGGGGATTGCGACCGCGAGGCCGCCGACCTGTGCTTTCAGTGGATCGTCTGAACGATAGCGCACCCAGTCAGCCAGTGCTCTAGCCAAGACTCAACAATAACAGATGGAGGGGCACTGTGGAAGGAAGAAGACAAACCACTGTACATATCCCGAGAAGCATTCCCCGGCGCTGTTTCCCTGAAATTATAAGCTTTAGATCGCCCATTACCCTCGCGCACAACCATGAACCCCCCACCGCCGATGCCGCTGGCAAAGCTGTTCACAACCCCTATGCATGCCGCGGTCCCTTACACATACATCAGCATCACAACGCTAACCAGAGCAGCCAAAGAATAGAAGTTACCGATAGCAGCATCAACTGCATTCCCACCCTTCTTCAAAAGCTCCACGCCAATTCTCGAGCAGGTAAGAACCTATCGGGCAAGATTAGCACACAGTCCCCCGTCAATCGAACCTCCGGACAAACGATCGGCAGAAAGGATCCCACATCACTGCTAACCGCCCCCCTCGGCGCATCTACCAGAATTCCATCATCAACTACACCCCCGAACCCCAGCACACCTTCCGTCAGCCCTTCCTCCTTGATCCTAAACCACAACAATCCCCCTCTCTCATCACCCATTCCCCGCACTCCCCAGGACTGAAGGAAAACGCACCAATCCCCTCCTCGTTCTTCCAAAAGATAACCCCGAACAAAACTCCCAGACCTAGTAACGCTGCGGCCAGCAAGACCGTCATCCCAAACTTCATCCATGCATTCTGCTTACCCAGCCGTCTGCGACGGCGCACCAATGGTCGCACCGTTGTTGGAAGGAGTTCCCGGCGCACGGAATCATCGTCGTCGGAGTCCTGGTCATCATCGGTGTTGTCGAGGATTGATGAGCTGGAGGGGGTTGGCGAAGGTGAGTGAGGTGGGGTGTGGGACCGGGAGACGGTGGGTGAGAAGCGAACTTTGTTTGGGGGCATTGTTGAATCTTGAGATATTGGAGGGGGGGAAGAATCTGTTTGGCGGGGAAGGAAAGGGGGAGGGAAGGAGAGAGAGAGGTGCTGCCAAGACGAATCCTACGGGACAGGATAGGGTAGATAATCGGTGGATATCATATGATACAAGATGATGATGCCGATAGAGCTTGGAAGAGAATGAGGGGGAGATGACAGAACACGTGAAGTAACACTTTTTCCATAACACCAAAGTCGCTCGGGTGTGTGACCGATCCCGCTTTGTGCTCTTTCGAGCACAAGACGACTCCAGACTGATTCTGTGCCTGTGATTCCCGTCGCGATTCCGGTAATATGTCACGCGCCCTATCACGAGAACCCTATCGCAAGAATGTAACGATAGACTACCGGTACGGTAGTCGTACAAGTACCGGTAGACTATCGTAGCTTATAGTAGGCCTACCGCACATCAATAAGTTACCGGCAGCCTTCGATTCGGCAGCACATCGTCGCTGGAAGGCTTGTTCTGACTCGAACCCCTCAGCATTCCACCGTTAGACTGCTCCGGAAGTACCTATCGCGCAAGGGACTGTAGTATAATAATTATAGTAGTTTAGTTCCCCCATCCCAATTGTGGAAACAGCTTCCATACCTGTCGCAGTACGAGTAGAGTAGACTTGGATATGCCAAATTCCTCACAAGTTGCACACCTTCACTCCATGAACAAGGGTATCGTATTGGAAAACGTAATAATTATGGTGTCGTTATTATGTAACGTCTATTCGCCTTTGTTCGTGTATGCTCCTCATGATGCTGTACCATCACCGTTGTTGCTATCATACTTGAGTATGATATTAGCCTATAGTCTACGATAACGATAGACGGATAACGGTACGAGCACAACACGAGCACACCCAGCAGACACCGGCAACAAAAGCCCCCGCCGCCACCCTGTTCAGACGATCGTTTCACTTCCGGACCGCCGGCACCGCAACCGTAGCGCGCTGTGTTGTGTTATGTTACATAAACATCCGTCCATCGCCATTCCCTAATCCAAGCCCTCTTGGTCCCATCCCCCAAACACATGATAAAAAGGTATGATAGAAAGATAGTAAGGAATACAAAGCTATGATAGAATATAAAAAAACACCTTTCCTATTCCATGTTTCCCATGACGAACAGACCACCCAAATATGCCCTCCTTCCATCTCAAGGAGAAAGAGAGGGGGAAAAAAAAGAGAATATAAAAAAGGCATTCCCCACCCAGATAACAGCCCCCACCAGATAAGACACAATCATAACCTCATAGATTAAGCATTAGAACTCCTCATACTCCCGCCCGAGCTCAGACTCCCGGCACTCTCTTTCCTGTACCCCTTCTTCCTGGAGCTTCTCCGAGCCCCCCCTCGCGGAACGTGCACCATTCCGGTTTGTACATGCACCAAGCTAGTTTCGACCGGAACGAGGGCATTTGATGTTTGTGGGGCGGGGGGCAGAACTCCGTATGTACCTCCAGAACTACTACCCGTTCTTTCCTGTGGCTGCCGTCCGACCACGTACGGGTGTGTATAGACCTTCGTTCCTTTAGCCATCCCCAACGCACTCTGAGTAACACTCTCATCCTCCGAGTCTGAGTCCGAGTCCGAAGACGACGAGGTATCCGAATCATCGCTATCGTTATCCTGGTATTTGGGCCTAGCGACATTCCTCGATGCTCCGGTCCCAGACTTTTTCAATGCGGAAGGCGGGTGTCTGATAACGGTTTGTCCACGAGTCATATCTGGATAATTGCCCAAGTCCGAGTCTTCTGGTTTCCAGCCTGCGGGGCGAGCAGGTTCCTGATTGTCGATAAACGTTCCCACCGAAGTGACAGATCGGATGTCCGCTTCCCTCATTTGCTGCTTGACGCGGCGGGGGCGATGAATCACTGCAACATCTCCATCTCCACCACGTAACCTCCCGAACGCATCCTGAGCTTGTGCCCACAGTCCTCCAACGACAGATCTAGCGCTCTTCTTTTCGGTATGTTCCTTGGCGCGGGGCCCGCGAGTGACTTCGGACTTGGTGTACGTTGTGTCGAGCTCTCCAAGGACGACCGTGCGAGCTCCCATTGTGCTGCCACCGCCACGGCGGGCGGAACCATCTGAGAAAACCGTGATAGCGTCATCCGGGCGAGCAGCTGGTCGACGGAGCACAGAGGATTTGTAATCTTCCCAGTCGGAGTCCTTCCACATGAACCCACCCTGACGAACGAATAGCCAGAGAACCATAAGTCCGATTGATGCCCCAAGCAGACAGAAGACAACGAGCACGCCAGCGGTCATGGATTTTGGTTTGACATACGATGCTCGCGGTTCTAGGTCCCGTCTTTCAAGTGCCGAAGGTGATGATTCCAGGGTCGTGAAGAAGCCGACTGCCCGTGAGAAGAGCTCATTGAAAAGTTCTGATGAAGAGGCAGGCTCCGAAGAGCGGGGAATGTAGTCGGCACGCTTATTGAGGATTGTAGATGGATTACTCAAGTCTCTAGGGCTAGGATAATTTCCCAGAGAAGGCTCAAAGACAGGAAACGGACGAGGAGCCATGGCTAGCTACCGCCGTGCCAGTGCAACGTGGTGTATAGAAGTAGGGGAAAAATATGCAGCAGAAAACTCGAAGTTTATCAATAGGAGTGAGGAAGGAATTCGTGAAATCGTGGGTCAGAATCGGCGGTTGAAGAAAATGAAGGCGAGGTGTGGTTAGATTTGTGTGTGTGAATAGTGGGTGGGAGAGGGAAAAAAACGAGGGGGTAATTTTGCTGGATGGCTGGTGGTTGGTAGCCGGTAGGAGGCTGGGGATAGGTTTGTTGTTTTTAGCCACTCGTCGCTACGGCAACTAGCATATCTTGGCCCATTGACGTAGCAACGCCTTACCAGTCTCGGTAATTTTTTACTAGCAAAATTGTTGAAGATCGACAGAAATTGTCAATGGGGGAAAGACCACTTCATCCGGCAGCGCCAATGATAGCCAGGATTCGTGGGCAAAGGGATTTTGCGTTAAATTCTCCCTCCCTGCGCAATTTTGGATTCCATAAATATCAACCAATGTCTACCCATAATATTGGCCAACTTCTGGATTCCTCTCTAAGGCAAGAGCTACAGTAGCAGTAGCCTAGCTAATTTAATTGGCCGAAAACCGACTTACTCCTCCACCAACCTACACTACCGATATGCCGTAGTCTAAATCTAACGGGCGCACGTCCATACTCGGGAGATCATCCAGCCATAGGAACCGCCATAGTTTTTCCGTTCACTGTATATTACTCGATTTACACCTCCGCTCGAGTACCGGTAGCGCGTTTTCTTTCTTGGCAACATCCCGGCAGTACCAAAGTGCCTACAGTTAGAGCCGCCGATAAATGTTAAGAGGACAAGCAATAGACCTACTTATGATACCGCAAAGTCGAGAAATATTTAGAGAACAGATGGTTTGCTTAATCCCTTTCCAGAGGGAGCTCTTGAGGCCCATACCTTGAATGGCTTCTATCTGAATTCGCTACACGCTTCAATACTCTAATTCAGGTATCGAAGCCTTTCCCTGGTACTATATCATTCTGCCGTGAGCACTTCCGGGAGGTGTATTTCCGGTGCTGCATTTCGTCAGTGAAGGTCCGGCGATACATATGCCGGCGAAGCCCACCTCGCGTATCTTACCAACCGCACGGTAGAGGACCTCCCATGACTATGCTTTCGAATAGTCGTATATTGGCCATTAGCAGATTTATCGCCCAAACGCATGGAATGGCACTCACCGGACCCGCAAACACTCGAGTTTTCAACAGAGCAATCGTATGCTCAGTGGGAGCCGGCTCTGATACTTGAGGCTTCCTGGGTTCCGGTACCCGGTTGAGGTTTCGTAAGGCTATATGAGGGCTTCTCGAAGGGACTCATACAACCCGAGAGAGTGCGTACTTGGGTGTATGGACCAGAGAACTGGGCTTGGGCAGTGTCTTTCTAAGGTGCACTATGCGGTTAAGCCGAATGCTGGGCTGCCGACGTCTGAATAACTGAACTGGGGAGTGGGATCGTAGGGGCCAATTGGAATTCTGAAGTGGGGGATGCTTGGTGTACGAATGGTTGGATGGCGAATTACTTTATGGCTCTGTGTTCTCTGTGGTGATCGCGCCCAGGAACTATATGCTACACGGCACTTTGCGTTTTGCTCAATTGCAGGGCAAGTACAGTACAGTCGCAAACAACCAAAGCACAACATCGCATTGTAACTTTCAGTCGGTGTCCCCGAAAAATCACGTACTACATGCTAGGCGCTGGATTCCTAAATCCTTCTGGAATTACCTAAGTTAGGCGGGCATAGGCGGTAACCTCACTGCTATCTTAAGCGCGAGATACTCAACTGTAATGTAATGCATCCCGCACGGTGTCAGCGTTTTTCGATATCCACGCACACCCTGTTTCGTGCATCAGTTTGTTCCGCCCATACTGGTATTGGCACTTATCCCTCCCACTTCTGATATTTTCAATCAACGGCTTCGAATGGCCTAAGTTGCCCAGCCAGGTAAGATCGGAAGATAGATTGATCGTCCCGGGCTCAAAACTATCAATTATCATTCGCGCTCTGAGGCTGTAAGTGCCGTAAGAACTAGAGTAATAAAACCTCACACTAGGGCGTCCGGAATTCCCAACTTGGATAAATGGGGGAATCAACCCAGAACGAACTGGCTTTTAGCCCTCTGGGGAAACAAACGGAAAGAAAAATACAGCAGACCCCAGCAGGAGAAAGCAACCCCAACTTCCGAATGTGAAGTTTAGTTGTGCCAGTTCTTAGGTTATGTGAAAAAATTGTATTCCAGCAGGTAACTTTATAAAAAAATTAGCACGAAGTTCCTGAAGCCGAGCATCCTCACACCCCGTTACTCTGCAAGCTTTATTCCCGGTTTCTTGACGTGTTGTATTAATTTCTGAGAGCTGGCTCGCCGAACTACGAATACGATACCTTCTGAAGAAGCGAGCCTTTCCCCCCATGGTTCCCAGTGCCTCATTGCCCCTCGTGAGATATTTGGCTTTAGGTAGTATCTGTCTTCCGTTCTATTAGATAGTTTCAATCGATTGCGCAGTTTTCGACCTCTTCATTATCTCACTTATGCCTTTGGAACAGGGAAATGTTACAGTGGACCAACGCCCTATAACTTTTTTTCAACCTCACCAAGGTATATAGATATAAGCAGCCTACCATATCTTACGAAGAGGTGTGAGAAATTACCGTCTACCATACAAAATGATCTTAGCCACACTAACACGCATAATCCCCATGATGTCTCACTTAACTTAACTAAGGGAATTACCAATCTCCCGCAGAGGGTAGTGAAGCTTACTTCGATAGTGCGGGTAAGGCTTCACTTCACAGTGGTCATTGGGGGTCCTCTTGTTGTGCTCAACTTCTTCCACTTGAGCACCCGCGGGTTTCAACTTCACCCCCGTTCAATTCGAGAGAAGCCCTCATGAAGATCTTAGAACCTTCTGCCGGTACACTCAATCAATGATTGAGAGATAAATTCGGCACTCCGAGAAAAGGATAAGCTCAATAGTACACTATCAATCCGCAAAATTCACCAAGGCAGAGCTAAGAGAGAGAAGGGTAAAACCAAGGCACCGGTGTTACACGATCCTTTCATTTCCCTAGGCCAAGAGACAGAAAATCCTTCAATCAACATTCACTGAGGCCCCCCTCCGATACGGGGACACTCCAGCACGTTAGCAAGAAATTTCTACACTCCCCCTTCCCAGACGACCCCAAGTTTATCCCGACCATGACCATTAGATTCGGGTGCGTGGTTTAGGAGGAATAAAGTCTGATGCTCGAAGGCACTCGCACTGCCCGCTGCAACCTATGCAGTGGGCCAAAAGTACTTGGCCATTCCAAAAGTATCCGGAAATCATGGCGTCTCCTAGGGCGCATGCGTGCCAAGACTTCACTGAGCAGGAACAAAATAACAATTTTTTTCTCCCAATCCTTCCCGGAAAAAGGCTCGACGGGACACGCGTAGAGCGCTGGTAGCGACTGGGAAAATAACCATCAGATAGCCATCAGAGAAATTTTACTATATGGCATCTCACTGTCAAGTTTGTTGACAATAGGTTGTAATTGGGGTGGTTGTGGTAGTCTCTGGAAAAAAACGAGGTTCCTTTATTAATGGGAGGAACTAGAACTCTATATCTTTATAGAACTGCTCTTCTCCAGGGATTTGCCATTTGCCAAATGTGGCGTCGCAGCTATTGAAAACCGTGACTGTGGGTGCGTGTATATAGGTTGATTTTCACAAATCGCCGGAGCCTTGTGGTGGGGATCTGCATAGTATTTGCATTGCTTCCGGCACAAAGTTACAGGTATCGGCCCCTCCAGGACCCGGCTGACGAAGAGAAAGTTGCTAGGTTCACTAAAAGTACTTTACTTAACATGGCTTCTCCCTTCCACTCCCTCCTTGCGTTCTGGCCGCCTCCCAGGGTCGCCAGTGTTGTTGCCGGGCGGTCAGGGTACGCTTTATATCAAGCATGGAAACATACCGGTTGATATTATAGTACAGTACGCACCTGCTCCTCAACGACAGTACTTTACAACTAGTTTCCAATTCCCCCAATCCAACGAGAGTTCCACGAATTTAGTTTTCGCTCTTAACCTCAATTCCCCCGCTCGGGAGTATCGGTCCACCAGGCTCGCGATGCTGACCGGCTTCTTCCCTCGCCATGTCGGTGATCCATCTCGCATTAGGCTTGAGAACTTGGTCTCTCCAGCTGAGCGGCAGAGTAAAGCCAACAGGCAGCATTACCAACATTTTCAACTTCACCGCTCACACTGGCCTTCGCATACTCGCTCATCCTGGTGTAAAGATCCCTGTTGGTGTACAGATCGAAGAGGTGATTTGCAACAGCGTCAATATCTCCAACTTCCACGAGAAACCCAGATTTGCCACGTTGAATGTGCAGAGGAATACCACCAGCTCTCATGGCAATGACAGACTTTCCATGACACAGTGCCTTGGATACCTTGACTTCGGACCCTTCACGTAAGGGTAGTTACCACTAGCTTTGCAGTAGTTGTAACTGCATTCGGCACTAGGCTAAACCTCAGGTTTGCATTCATAAGTTATCATTCCAGAAGAACCCCACTTTCATCACTTGGGCCAACTTTCCGACCACAAAATCTTTTGCAATCACAGCATATTCCAGCTGCGCAAGCAATCCCTTGATTTCGGTAAAAACTATCGACACACCTAGATTACCGATAACCCCATGTCCGCAACTAAAATCCGTCAGTACAAAATTATTCAAAGGGTGGTTATTTCAGAGCAGAGGGGGGTTCGGTGTGCATCAGCAACTGTGGGGGAAGCCTCCCGGGGACATCTCTGATGATACTGGTATATATATAATTTGCGATAAGATTCGGCTGTGTCCGGGGTATCTTTGCTGGGGTCGGATCTCACGATCTGAGCGATATGCTCTTGCAGGATACGGGAGCTAGTTTCTGGGAGGCGTCAACAGGATTAGTAATTTTATCGCGAAGAAGCAGAAGCTGTTTGCAAGTTCAACTCACATCCCCAGCTTGTTGCCTGGATTCTGTAGATCGTGATGATAAAATCCAAACTCCGATTCGTGCAAACGTTATTAAGTCCATCAATCCTATATTCCTTAGCACTGGAAAATAACTTGGAGGCAGGGGAAACGCACCGATCAGTACAAGTAGTTGTAAACGCAACCACCACCAATGGGGCATTGTGTAAAACAAACTCGCCCACCGGAAGACTGATAAAGACATCTACTTGCTTTATGCAACCTCACATACACCACGATACCTGCCCTTGAGGCCTCCAAGGCCTTCCACAAGGTCGCTCCGGACTTGGATATGAGAATAGTAAATAGTCTGACCTCTGGGCGAACCTTTTTGATCAACGGAATCAGTGCGGGCATTTGGGGGGCATAATAATGATGTCTGCTCCGCCAGGAGCAAGAGGACCGCCGGGTTAGAGCTAGGAGTGCGTAACGTTTGTTCTACTCCATTCATTGAGTAAGGCCTGTTTTTCCTGTCAAATCTTGCTTCAGGATCTGCCGCTTCTTGGAGGACGTTTTGGTTTGTCTTTGCAATCCTGAAAGCCTCCGGGTTGAGCCCAGGAGTATACCTGTCATACGTATCAATAAATAAATAAATACTATGTACCATAGATGAGATAAAAACAAACCAATTCACCTTAATACCCAATTAAGAGAAAAATCTAGCAAAAGCATGCCTTGTGAATGCCACGCCATTGCCCTAAAGGATCGCTGAGAAAAGCACTATTCCAGTCGGTGTATACCGAGGGTCCCGTTCGGTCTAATCATCTTCAGATCCCCCAACTCATAAGCATATTAAGAACGGTATTTAAAATACCCTTGTGTACAGTATTCTTGTACTAGCTTAAGCCCTCAGCTAACTTTATAGCTCCTCGTGCGTCTGACATCACCCGGTTTCTGAAAGCGATGGCGAGAGCCAGGTTATGGTTGGGACCAATGTACATAACATACTTTTGTGCTTCAGAGTCCGCCTACTCGCCAACATCGATATGAATTATCCCAGTATGCTTGGGCGCACCGAAAGCTGTCATCTGCGCTCTCAGAGTCACACGGACAGGACCCAATTTCTGTCAGATATGCCCAACTTCCTAGGAAAATTTCCTCGAGACCAAGTGTAACCCAAGCGCCCACAAATTTAGCTTTGCATGCTACAGAGTGGCCAGCAATTTTCTTAACATCTGCCTTGAAGAGATCCCGCATATTCTCGCCATCTCTAACACTAAGTTGGTTGATGCAGTAATTGGTGGAGTAAACCTCATCATAAATTAAAATGCTAATTCTGACGGTTTTATCATCAACCCTAGTGGCGGTTGCCACAATAGAGGGCGGCTGTATTGTCAGGTTAGCAAACGACTTACAGAGTGCGATAGCAGTAGATATAAATAAAAAATAGCAAACGAACAAGTAGGGAGGGGGGAAAGGAAAAAGAGGGAGGGAACGAAAACCCACAGAAAGTGAGATTCCAGCTCAGACTGTCCTTCCAATTGACAAGCTGATAGACCTCCCCCCCCCCAAGAAGGAGCGGCGTTGAAGGGGGTGTCTGAGCACGGGAAGCCTCGGAATCAAGAATACTTGCTGGATCTGATGAGAAAAGATGGGCGCTCGATGAAGAGGTAGATGGGCTAGTAAATTCAACTCAGGGAAGAAAGAAGGAGGAAGGAATATCAAGAACGTTTAGCATAGTTACTGGTGGAGAAAGTGTTCTTGGCATGACATGGGGGATGCTTGGTGAGGAAGGGAGGAGAGAAGGGCTCCTTTTCTACCCCTTGGAACGGGAGACTGGCGAAGCGGAGTCACGAAGGTAGGTATGAGGATATGTACGAGGGTATGTGTAATAGCCCTACCACTACTCCTGAAAGCCACCGCCTCATCCTGTAGGGCCCACTTTCAGATCCAAAGACTATCGCATCGAGGTATCGGCGCTCTGGAGGGACTACGAGAGGACATCTAGTCTCATCTTTTTCTTGTATTCCTCCTTTCTTCCATTAGTTCTGCCTGGGCGTACTAGGGATGCATTGTTGTTCCCAGGGAGTTAAGGCTAGGGCCGAAGAGAGGAGGGGATATTGTTAGATATGCTATTGGATGATCCTGGGGCCATGCTTGTTGATAAGCAGCATGGTAAAGCACCTAAGCAAAAGTCTTGGTGAAAATGGCGGATAAGCGAAGTCAACGCAACCGTGCAACAAAGAACACCCATTCAATTTTCATCACAGCAGCAACCATGGCACCAAAGACATTATGCAAAGAGCTTAACCAAGTTGAGAAAGGAATGATTATTGCCTTTTTTGAGATTTTTCAAAAAATTTCTACTGTCAGCCAGATAGTTGGCCGCCCTTGGTCAACAGTCAGAAACTTCCTTGCTATGTCACTAAAGCTGTGTTCAATTGACAACCTTCCCTGCTCTGGCCGGCCACCCCAGCTCTCCCAGAGAGCTAAGCGATCATTAGTGCGAGGAGCAAGTGTCCACAGATACTGGGATAGGGAAAGGTTGCGGCAGATTTTAGCTCCAAATGTTTCACTCTCTACAGTGGACCGGGCGTTAAGAGAAAGTGGTATTAAGAAGTGGCTAGCTAAGAAGAGAGGGAAGCTCACACCAGAGCATGCTCAAAAAAGTCTAGCATGGGCTAAGGCACATTGGAATTGGACCTCTGAAGACTTTGAAGGGGTTATCTGGAGTGATGAATGCTCTGTGGAAAGAAGTCGCAATCCTAAGCTAAAATGGGTCTTCAGATCAGCTTCGGAAAGTGGCATCCTGACTGTGTTAGAGGGGTGGGAAAGGGAAGGTGTATTTCTTTGATGGTCTGGGGATGTTTCTGGGGCAAAAACCAGGGAACCTTTGTGCCTTTGGTTGTGAAATCCATTGACCAGTGGGTCTACCTGTAACCGCCTCTTGGGAGATGCGGTAATCGTAGGGTTAACGGGCCTTTTTCTTTACCAAGGTGGTAACTAACGAAATAAGGTCCGGAGGCTTTAGCGAAGGTTGTTGAATAGACTTCTTACTATATCGCAACTACTGAAGTCTCCGAGATGTTTGGTAGGTCTCAAACTAAAGATTCTTGAAGCAAACTGAAGAGAGTAACTGTTCAACCAAGTATATTGAAAACTCTGTCTGCCGAAGTCTGCTTCTTCTAACGTGAAGAATAGCAGTTCTTAAATACACTTCCTCAGGCTACCGAAAACCTTGTTCTCCCAACATATGAACTCCAAAGGTAGCCTTAAACATAAAACATATAGAGTATCAAACCGATACTCGAAACCAAACATAAAACATATAGAGTATCAAACCGATACTATCAGGCTAGAGGCACACCTCGTTTCCTGAAACTAATTCAAAACACAAAGAGTATCAACTGATACCAGAAAAATCCTAAACCAGTAACCAGTACCGGTTACACTACCTCTGGTTGCTAGAAATTTGTCTTATCCCGTGTTAGGCGGACGCCAAACTCAAGTATATAACCGAGGGGCGTAGGCCAAAATCTTTGTTCGGAGAATCTGTCGAGGAAGGCTCGTCTCGATAAAATAAAGGTAAGGTAAAGATTTATAGCGTAAACAATTTTATATTGATAAGATCTCTTCTCCGTTGCTTGATGATGTCTGTAAAGCTCGGGAGGCACTTCGATATTTATATCCCGCGTCTGAGTGTTCGCGGACTACT
>JACCEG010000434.1:73856-126335 GCA_014065205.1 Tuber brumale | reverse complement strand
AGAGAAGTCCGAGTAGATAGGCTCTTCACGCTTCGTTCTAAGTTATTTCCTTACTTATTACTTTATGCTTTTACGAATATAAAACCTTTACGCTCTTTACGAATACCTACCTACGAGACGAAGGACTCTGGTACAGAGTCGAGTTGAAGAAAGAGTGCGATAGGCGATAAGGACTAGAGACACGAGAGTCTCTCCCACCTTATCGTAGGCAACGGCCTAAGAGCTATCGTCGAGAGAGAAAGAGAGAAGTATCGTTCACCCGTCGCTGAGAACTGATACCGGTTAGGGATCGTAACAACACGATACACTTGGGTTTACCCTATTAAAGCTAAATCGGATACCATGAAAGTGTTTACACAGTTCATCAAAGAGAGACAAACCCAGGACAGCGCTGTTATAAAACGATTCCGAACAGATAATGGAGGTGAATATGTCAATAATGAAATGCTAATGTTGTTACAAAAGCATGAAATCATACATGACAAAACCCCTCCTTATTCTCACGAATCTAATGGTGTTGCCAAACGATACAATAGGACGATAATCACATCAACATGTTCTATGCTCACAGGATTACCGCTACAACTTTGGGCTGAAGCAAACACAACCGCCGTATACCTAAGGAACAGACTCCCTAACTGATCCATAGGAAACTCCACGCCCTATGAATCTCTCTACAACAAAAAGCCATTGATAAACCACCTTCGCCCCTACGGGACCAAATGCTTTGTCCATATACCAGAGGAGACACGCAAACCTGGAACCAAGCTACAACCTCGGGCAATCGAAAGATACTTTGTCGCATATACTTCCTCCAACAAATTATATCGGATATACATCCCCTCACAGCATAGGATTTCTGAAACGCGACAGATACATTGGACCAATAAGATAATACAACCGTCAACTCCATTGGAATCGTTACCGGAATCAGAAGTCTATGCGAATGTCTTTCTTCCACCTCTCCCTACTCCATATGAGAAACAAATACCTCACCCTACCCCATATGAGCCATCGGAATCAGATACAGAAAAGACACCACCAAAATCAACCATCGAAGTACATCCTCCTCCACCGCCAGAAAACCCAGAAGACTATGATGAAACCGCAACACCAGAGGTAACCCTGAAACCACCTGAACAGGAGGAACAGCCAGAGGAACCACCGGCAACACAGACCAGATCTGGAAGGCTCATCCGCCCACCTCAATACTATGGCAGAAATGTCAAAGTACAAGCAAACGAGGACCCCCTGACATATCACCAAGCGATCAACAGCTCGCTTAAGGAACACTGGACCTTAGCTATGGACGATGAGATAAAGGCACTGAAGAAGAATGGGACTTTCGATGAAGTAGATAAGCCAATAGGAAGGAAAATAATCGTTAGTAAGTGTGTATACAAAATAAAACGCAATGCTGACGGTATACTGGAAAGATACCGTGCAAGAGCCGTAGCCAAAGGTTTCTCACAAGTACCTGGTTTCGACTTTGAAGACACCTTCGCACCTGTTATCCGTTACGAATCACTCCGTTTCCTGCTTGCCGTTTGCGCCAAAAACAAATGACGACTACGACAATTCGATGTTAAGTCTGCTTTCCTTTATGGCGAATTGAAAGAAGAAGTCTACATGCGACCGTTACCTGGATACAATAACGGAGACAAAGTATAGCGACTTAACCGATGTCTATATGGACTTAAGCAATCTGCGAATGAATGGTATGCTCTCCTCGCTAGATACCTAACCTCCAGAGGCTTTACAACATCTTCCCTAGACCCATGCATGTTTGTTCACAATAAACACGACATCTACATTTCGGTTTAAGTTGACGACATCGCTATATACTCGGCCGAAACTCCTGAAGCCACCTCTCTGATAGAAGACCTGAAAACGACATTGGAGATTACTGACTTAGGGGAAGCTACATTCTTGCTCGGCCTTCACATCGCGTATACATCGGGTGGGATACATCTTACCCGGGAACGATACATCATGTCAATCCTCGAAAGGTACTCTATGGAAAACTCACGTTCTGTCTCCACACCCTTACCGTCAGGCATTCAACTACGGAAAGGAACCGAAGAGGAACAGATACCTGACCCCTCCACATACCAATCGATGATAGGATCGCTTATGTACCTGACCACTGGTACGAGACCCGACCTAGCGTATACCATTCCATTTCTCTCTCAATTTTCTTCATGTCCCACGGAACAACACCTCAAGGCCGCTAAACATGTCTTACAATACATCAACGGTACAAAGAACATTGGACTTCACTACCCGTACACCACTACAAACGCTATGGATACCTACATCGATGCCGACTTTTGCTGCTTGTTTGGATACTCGCCGCTCCTTTACCGGATACATTGTACTTTTCAATGGTACTTGTATCTCCTTGCAATCCAAGAAATAAGCCTCGGTCGCGACATCTACAACCGAAGCGGAATATGTGGCTATGTCACTGGCTGCGCAACAAATCCAATGGTACCTTAAAGATCTCCAAGACATTCGCCAAACGGTACCTGTCGCCTTACATGCCGATAATAGTGGTGCAAATTTCCTAGCGACAAACCAGCAGTTAAACGAACGGACAAAACATATCAATATAGATTACCATAAGATACACGAAGAAATCGATAATGGCTCCTTCACACTACTTATGGTTGCATCATCAGAAAACCTAGCCGATATATGTACTAAAACCTTGGCAAGACCGGCACATGAGCGTCTAATGGGACTGTTGGGCTGTAGATAATGAGGGGAAGTGTTGAAATTTTCTATTATTCGTTACATAAGTATATTTCTTTTAAATAACTTGTATTTCTCTCCTTAGTTACATTTCGGGTTTACCTATAGATCACGAACATTACTACAGCTAGAGGATATACAATGGGTATTTCGCTTATATTTCATGATAACGATGGGATAATTAGATATATATTTTCTTATTGCATATGCGAGATATTTCGGTTATTTTTACTTATGTACTGTAACCTTTTCGGAAGGTGCATTACATGTTGATTTTCCGTTTAAAATTTCTCACACCATTACGATTTATATATATTTTATTTGGGATTTTCTTGGCAGTTTTTCAGGGTTAGACTTGTTCGCACTTATGTTTCTTACAAGATTTTCCCGATTATTTCTTTTCTTCGCTTAAGTATGCGCACCTGTATATATAGCTGGCTACCGCTCTGAGTGTTAGAAAGAATCAAGGACAAGAATTACTACCAATCTACCTTCCTACTACCATACTCCTCGCCCTAGTGCGCCCACAGTATATCTTTAATACTGTGCCGTATTTTCGTACTCAAGCTATTAAGATTGTACTGTTACATACAAATCAATAAATCACAAGGAGCCAATCGCCAGCAGGTGCACCCATATTATTCGTGCCTAAACCAGATGGTAGACTACGTCTAGTTGTGGATTATCGAAATGTAAATAAGATTACTATCCTCAACAAACATCCCCTTCCACTGATGTCCGAACTCAGAGATACAGTAGCCGGCGCAAAGATCTTCACCAAGCTAGATCTTAAAGAGGGTTGCCACCTGATTAGGATTAAGGAAGGGGATGAATGGAAGACAGCATTCCGTACGAGATACGGACACTACGAATATAAGGTTATCCCTTTTGGATTGGTCAACGCTCCGGCAACCTTCCAAGATATGATGAACCAAGTTCTACAAGAATACTTGGACGTCAGAGTCGTGTGTTACCTTGATGATATTCTCATCAACTCAAAGGATGAAAAGGAACACATCGAAGCTGTTAAGAAAGTTTTACAAAGTCTATCAGACTTTCAATTAGCGGTATCGCTAAAGAAATCGACTTTCCATGCCAGAGAGGTAGAATTCCTCGGCTATATGGTGGCAGCGGATGGGGTGTCTATGAGCACCCGAAAGGTGGAATCCATAATGGTCTGGAAAGCAATTAAGTTGGTCAGAGAAGTACAAGTCTTTATGGGGTTTGCTAACTTCTACCGACGATCCATGAAAAGCTTCACGACCATTTGCAAGCCAATAACTGTGACATTACAAGGAAATCCTAAGAATTTTAAATGGGGAGTTGAACAGGACACTGTTTTCGAAGAGCTAAAGCACCAATTCACCACAGCCCCCATACTCCACCACTTTCTTCCCAGAAAGAGAAACGGTGGTAGAAAGAGACGCTAGAGATTTTGCACACGGCTGCGTCCTTTCTCAATACTTTGAGAAAAGATTACATCCAGTGGCTTTCCATTCCAGAAAGTTTAACTGAGCAGAGCGCAACTACGAGATTCATGATAAAGAACTTCTTGCGATCTTGGAAGCTCTTAAAGAATGGAGACACTACTTAATCGGAACAGAGAAACCGATCACAGTCTTTACCGACCATCAGAACCTACAATACTTCCTAACCTCAAAGGTCTGGAGTGGCCGTCAAATTCGATGGGCTCAGAAGTTGGTAGAATACAATTTTCGTATTGGATACCAACCAGGCACAAAGGGCGGAAAGCCTTATGCATTAAGCAGACGGCCGGAGTACCATCCTGAGGAGGGAGCTACGCATCGCATACAGAAAATTTTAAAAGAAGAAAGTTTCTTGGTATTGCTAGTAGCGAGGGTAGGCGATGAAGGAGAAGACTGGGATCGAGATAAGGATTCAGATCTGGAACCTCGAAGAGGTGGAAAAGAACCCGTGATTAGGGTCAAGCGATTGAGCAAAAAGGCATACTTGCCGACGAAGGGCTCAAGAATGGCGGCAGGACATGACCTGTACGCCATAGAAGATGACATTGTCCCGAAATATGGTCAAGCATTAATAAGGACGGGTATAGCTGTGGGGCTTCGCGAAGGAACTTACGGGAGAGTTGCCCCAAGAAGTGGATTAGCGGTCAGAAGCGGAATCTCCACCGGCGTAGGAGTAATCGATGCTGATTACACCAGCGAACTCAAAGTCGTACTGTTCAACCATAAAGATGTGGACTGCCAAATAAGAATGGGCGATCACAGAGCTCAACTAGTGTTAGAAAAGGTCAAGACCTCAGACATGATGGAAGTCGACGACTTGGAAGAAACGGAGCGAGGAACCGCAGGATTCGGAAGCATCGATATAGCGACAAGATCTTTGATCGTCAAGGAACAGGAACCTAGCATCAGCTACCTACAGGTATCGGCTAAAGGCAACGAACATTGGTACGATATTTCAAAAGTACCCGAAAAAGTTCTAATGTTAAATGCTATTATCCTGCAGAAAGGTAGGGAGCAGTTTAACCCAGAATTCTTAAATGAGATACAAGCGGCTATCGAAACGGATACAGTATGGAGGCAACGGAGGGAAGAACTCATCAGATTACGAGACGAAGGAAAAGATTTCCCCAAAGACTAGTCCTTAACCGACGATCTACTTTACTATAAGCAAAGATTATTTGTAACAAATAATCAGGCGCTATATATTAAGATTGCAGAAGGATGTCACGACGCAAAGGTTGCAGGACATTTCGGACAAGAAAAGACTTTGGAAATAATCATGAGAGACTTTTACTGGAAAGGGCTTGCGGCATGCGTCAATGATTACGTATGATCCTGTGATGAATGCCAACATAATAAGTCACGTAGACATGCCAAGTACGGGTTACTGCAATGATTGCAAATACCCTACGCAGCATGGGCATCTATCTCGGTAGACTTTATCACTCCACTACCAGAGTCACAAGGGTATACTCAGATAATGGTAGTAGTTGATCGGTTCACAAAGATGGCACATTTCATCGGGCTACAGACCATGCCTACAACAAAGGATGTCGCAAATGCATTCCAGAAAGAAGTATGGAGGCTGCACCGCCTGCCAACCGAAATCGTCTCCGACATGGATTCAAAGTTCGCAGGAGAACTTTGGGAATCCCTTTGCAAAGCACGGGAAATTAAGCGAAGAATGTCAACGGCATACCATTCTCAGACTGACGGACAAACCGAACATACCAACCAAGTGCGAGAAGGTTACCTTAGAAGTTTTATCATCTGCGATCAGGACGACTGGTATCAGCTACTACCGCTAGCTGAACATGCCTATAACAACTCCGCAACCAATGCTCATGGGATGTCGCCATTCTATGCAAACTACGGATTCCATCCACGGACAGAATGAATGAAGGAGCACGAAGCTCAAAATCCAGGAGCGACACTTTATGCAAACTGGATTAAGACGATACATTAACAAGGAAGAGGGTCACTAGAAAAGACACGAGAAGGGATGTCGAAATATTACGACCGGACAGCTTGGCAACAGCCAGATTTCAAGATCGGGGACAAAGTAAGGTTAAATGCAAAAAACATCCGCACCCGACGAAAATCCAAGAAGCTAAGTCGCAAGTTATACGGCCCCTTCCAAATTATGGAAAGGCGCGGATCCAGAGCATTCAAGCTCAACATATCCGATCGGTAGAACATTCATCCCGTATTCCATGTCGCACTATTGGAATCCTACCGCGAGTCAGTACATGACAATCGCCAACAACCCCCTAGAGAACTGGAAGATATTGATAGCGATCTGCAATGGGTGGTTGAAAAAAGCTGGAGAAACGAGATTCGTTCTTACAGGAAGCGAGTACGTGGCCGCTGTCAAGAAAAGCGGGAACTGTGGTACTTCGTTAAATGGCAAGGGTGTTCAGAAGATGAGAACACATGGGAGCCTGCCACCGGTATGGAAATTGCGGAGTAAGTTGGGGAGAATTTTCATAATGAAAATCCGGACATGCTGGGAAGGGCAGAAGTAAGATAGTGAGGAAAAGGTTTTCCTGTCGTGGCCAAGTAAACGCGAGAGGTTTTTTACCCTGACCACACTGAGTCTTAAAATGTATTTAGAAGAAATTTTAAAATGGTTATAAAGGCATTCGAGGCGAAGCCTGGTAGGAGGGAGCTCATGTTAGGCATATGGAATTCCGAGACATGTGCACAGACCCCACGGTAGGGTAACCGCGCACTGACCCTCAATTTACCGGAGCCAACACCCCCCTCCGGCCCCCTTATGGGGCCCGCACGTCATTAGCAAGATTTCAAGAGTTGCGTCCCATAACTAAAATTTCACATCAATGAAGCCCGCTTCATAACACCATATATGTCGCCGCTGTCCATCTGACCGCATGCTGTTCGCAGGATATATGAGAGCGGAGCTTTGGCGACATCTGGGATGTCGAACGGAGGAATGCCGTCGCAGGCCCATCGAGATAGTAGGCTGCAGGTTTAGGGATCCTAACTACGGGCCGAAAGTGAAGGGACATTTTCGGGGAAATACTCTAAGAGGATATTCCAGTAGTGGAAGCTATTAGGGGTATACCGAATCCACCCATACCCTTCTGAGATCAGCTGTAGGTTGATTGGTCCTAGTAATAGGACCCCTCTATGGANCCGAATCCACCCATACCCTTCTGAGATCAGCTGTAGGTTGATTGGTCCTAGTAATAGGACCCCTCTATGGAGGCCGGCGGACCAAGGGGAAGCACGCTCAGAATGGAAGACCTAGATAGGTTTGAGCCCCCTAAGACGCTGACACATCGGGCTCGAACTTGTGATTGGCAATAGGTGGCCCGGCATGAACCTGATCACGTCTTGACCGAAGAGACGATTGAGACGATAGTCAACAAGACTAACAGTCATATAAAAGTATATGCGGACATCTAAGTTGGAGGTGGCTGTTTGGTATAACAAATAGCGAAGTCATCTCAATGGAGGAATACTATTCCGAGTCCGCGAAAGGGTGTGAGAAGTTTCAGGGTCAAACGGTGTTCGCACTTATAAGATTCTGGACGTTTACGTATTTAAACCAAAGTGGTACTTCGGAGGCATAGTAGTTAGAAGTAGTCCGCGAACACTCAGATGCGGGATATAAATATCGAAGTGCCTCCCGAGCTTTACAGACATCATCAAGTAACGGAGAAGAGACCTTATCAATATAATATTGTTCTACACTTTAAAATCTTTACCTTACCTTACTTTATCGAGACGAGCCTTCTTCGACAGATTCTCCAATCAAAGATTTCGGGCCTACATCCCTCAGTTATATACTTGAGTTTGGCGTCCGCCAAAACAGTACCTGGAACCGCCTCTTGGGAGATGCAGTAATCGCAGGGTTGACGGGCTTTGTTCTGTATTGAGGTGGTAACTAGCGAATCAAAGTCCGGACGCTTTAGCCAAGGTTGTTGAATAGACTTCTTACTGTATCGTAACTATGGAAGTCTCAGAGATGTTTGGTAGGTCTCAAACAAAGGATTCTTGAAGCGAACTGAAGAGAGTAACTGTTCAACCAAGTATATTGAAAAACTCTGTCTGCCGAAGTCTGCTCCTTCTAACAAGAAGAATAGCAGTTCTTAAATACACTTCCTATGCTACCGGGAGCCTTGTTCACATAACATAATAGACTCCAAAATGGTAGCCTTGAAATCAAACATAAAACATATAGAGTATCAAACCGATACTCGAAACCAAATATCAAACATATACAGTATCAAACCGATACTCGAAACCAAACATAAAACATATGGAGTATCAAACTGATACTCGAAACCAAACATAAAACATATAGAGTATCAAACTGATACTCGAAACCAAACATAAAACATATAGAGTATCAAACTGATACTCGAAACTAAACATAAAACATATAGAGTATCAAACCGATACTTAAAACCAAACATAAAACATATAGAGTATAAAACCCTATACTATCAGGCTAGAGGCATACCTCGTTTCCTGAAACAAATTCAAAACTCAAACAGTATCAACTAATACATGAAAATCCTAAACCAGTAATCAGTACCGGTTACACCCCGAAAACAAAATAAAACCCTTATTTCAAAACATAACAAGAAAATTCCTAATCCTCGCTATCATAATCAGAATTCAAATGAGGATCCCAAAAACCTCTATCAATCACGTGTATTTTTTGATAGTTCTCAAAGTCATCCTTAGTAGGACAATAACACATAGGAATAAACCCGAAAATACCCTAGGAAACTCATCTCCTGGCATGTTATCTGTCCACCATGCCTGAACCAATTCCATCGCATGTTCTAATCCTTCCACCAGTTCCCAACTATTCTCCCTTGCTGAGCATCCTTTCCAACTAACCAAGAACGGTCCTTTTCCATATTCTTCCCTGTAATCGATGACTGATTGAACTTCCCATTCTTGTTCTTCATTGATGAGGATAGGTGCCGGCTTTGCAAACACTTGTCCTGGAAATTGGAAATCGTCGTTAGTGTGGTAAGGTTTGACTACTGAGCAGTGGAAAACTCCTTTCTTCCTTCGGTACATTCTAGCATCCATGCTAACTGTATAGTTCTGGGTGTGTTCGTCAAATTCGAGTGCTGTAAAGGGGCCTCGCCAGCGTGGCTACAATTTCCGAGATCTGCCAGATTCCATCGCAAATTGGTCTCCAAAAACCATAATCCTTTCCCCAATCTCGACAGGTTTGTGTGAGTTCCTCCTCTAAATTGCCACTCTGTTCGATCTTACTCTAGCCAACCGTAACGCTTGGTATGCTACATTTCTGATCTCCTGGTATCGATTGTAGTAATCATCGGATGCAGGTACTGTGGTAGCATTGACTTTGTAGGTATCAAGTAGTTGGTATTCTTGCTTTTTTTTTCTTTTTTTTTCTTCTTTTTTTTTATCTTCATGTATTAGTTGTTATTTAGGGTACAAGAACTTGCATGCAGCGCTAGCTATGGCCATCGACCGTCTCTGCTACACCTCCAGTCCTTGAAATTTATTACCTATTTGGGAACGACTCAACACCAGAGGCAACCATCACCACTTTTCGGTCTTGGACCCCCCCCTTTTTTGGGGGGTCCGGGCCACCCCTTTCATCACTTGTTTGCCTTCGGGCATCGGATTCAGAGCCTGTTCTTGAGGTCTACCCTCTTGGACCCCTCCTCCTTCCTCCTCCACCGTCCCGGGACGGTGTTTCCTCCTCCTGCCCCACTTTTGTTTTGCACCTCGCTTATCATTGGCACGGTCGGGTTTCACGGTTTCTCTCTCCAGACGGCTGGGACTACGGTTCGCGGTAGGCGACTTCGGGGTTTCTCTCTCCCCGCCCTTTCGGGCCTGGGTTTGGGTTCCCGCGGGCTTCGGTCGACTTCGCCACACTCCTCCTTCACACTGCTTGGTGGTGGGATCCCATCCACTAAGTGACGCTATCTCTCGGGGAACAAGGGACTACAGGAGAGACGCGGTAAGACGCCTTCGGTGTGGAGGAAGTACCCGCCTAGTACAGACACGAACACGATTCTGACAGTTGAGAGCTTCTGGGTCTACCCCTCCCTCTTTGCCCCCCCATCGGTCGGCTGGCACCCTTACTGCCACCTCCTCTCCACTCTGGCTGGCGCCCTTTTCGGGTGCTTCCTCCGGCTGGCATCCTCTCTGCTGGGCTGGCATCCCCTCTGCTGGGCGGCATCCCCACTGCCTTCTGGGGTTGGGTTCACGTTTGCCCTCCTCGCTTCTCCTTCTGGCTCTGTCGCCTCGGTGGCATCCGCTGGCTGGCACCCTACTGCCCCTACTCTTTTGTGTTCTGGTGGACACTGGGGTTAGGCTTCGACGTCCTGTTACAAGGCCGGTCTGATCTCCTCCCTCCTACTTCACTGCTTCCATCCTGGGCCAGATGTTCATCTATAGCGCCTGATCCTCACTTTGGGGATATTGCCTTCGGGTGTGGGAGAGTGTGCGGGCGCCTACCGCATTGTGTGGTAACGGGGTATTAATTGGGGTTTCTCGATGTTGTTTCACTAACGGGCTGGGGTCTTCTCTTGTTGTTGCATGTCTGTGGAGGTTGTTGGTTCGTGTTTGGGGTGTGCTGCTTCTCAGGGCTTGGTTTTTATACCCCGGAGGGTTTCCCAGGCAGCTGGGCGGGGCTAGGCCTAGGTGGGGGTTTTTGACCGCCTTAGCGCGAGCTTTATGTGGTTCTTTGTACCGTAAAACCAAATGAAAATGATATAAAAAATAAAAAAAAAAGCGCTAGCTATGGCATAAACAATCCCCATTCCTCCTTCCGACTGGCCCGACCGTATCCCCAGGACCCTCTGGTATAGGCCTAACTGCACATCGCGCCCCAAAGAAAACCCTGTCCCTACCTCGCAAGCGAACTCAGAGAATAGGAGAAGCCTAACTAAGAAGAAAGCAAGAAAACATAAGCAGGTAACCACCCGGAACATCTCAAAAGGAAACAAATGAAAAACCGCACCAAAGATCCCACAACAACCATGCTAGGTATATGCACTGGCAGCAGAAAACCGTGGAAGTTATCCCGGAACACGACGCAACCGAGAAGAATGGACCGCCTGTGGGGGGGAGGCAGAAGAGGGTGGTGCAGTAGGGTGCAAGCCGGGGGAGGGTGTAGCAGTAGGGTGCAAGCCGATCCAACCGCCAGAACAGGCCGGAAACCGAACGCGACCGTGTCAACTCTCGGTAATCGTGTTCGTGTCTGACTAGGCGGTCCCCGTACTGGAAGGCAAGTATTTTACCGCGTCTCACGTGTAGTCCCTTGTTCTCAGAGAGATAGCGTCACTTAGTGGATGGGATACCACCGCTTAAGCCACGCGTGGGAAAAGGCGAGATCAACCCTAGGGCCTGTTGTAAAGTTCTCGCGTACCGCAAACAGTGTTCCTAGCCGTCTGAAGTATGGGAAGTGAACGGCCGCCGACCGTGTGGAGGGGCCTCGCTAAGCGAGGAAAGGGGCGAGAACGGGCAGCGCGAAAGGCCTACCGGCACCCAGAGGAAGGAAAGCCCTGACATCTTGAGAAGGCAGAAGAGGGCAGTGAGGGGAGGGGGTAAACGGCCATCACTCCTAGGCCGAAGCCATCATGGGAGGAGAGGGGGGGTGGATGGTTCGTGAACTCCAAGCGTTGAGGGTTGATTTCAAGCGCGAGGAAAATAGAGGAGACAGAGGATGTAGTTGGTATTCTTGTCCATACACAGCCTTATATAGTGACATTCCAATAGTATCGGAGTGACCTGCATTGGAGTAAGCTGTTACTTCAGGGAGGGAGGTAAGCCAGTTGGTCTGGCGGGCATTCACAATATTCCTTAATGCTGTTTTCAGTTCTCAAATCCTCCTTTCTGCTTGTCCATTGGTCTGGTGGTGGCCAGGTGTAGCCATAATGTGTTCGACTCCTATCGTCTTTAAAGTTTGTTTCCAAAACTGGCAGGTGAACCGAGGGTCAGCATTGCTAACAATCGACGTAGGTATTCCATGAGAGGTGAATATATGGTGACAGAGTAACTCCATACTCGAAATCACAGTAGTGTTTACTGATGTTAGTATCAGCCAGCTAAACTCAACCACTTTATCTACTACCACCAATACTGAATCATCTCCTTTCAGCTTCGTAAAGGGACCCATGAAGTCCATAGCATAGCTCGAAAATATCTCAGAGGGAAAAGGAAGCATGAGGGTGTTGCCAGTAGGTAATGTAGTCCTTTCCCAATTCAGTTGACGTATGTCACATTGCTGGACATAGTCTTTGAAGTCCTTCCTCATCTCCAGCCAGTAGATGTATTCTCTTGTGTACCGGAGGTTTTAATCAGCGCTATGGTGTCCTTTATTATGTATCTCCCATATCATCAGTTCTTTTAGTATTTCTCCATTCACTCCATGGCTTTTCGGAATGTAAAGGCAATCTTCTCCTCTTCTTGTAGTAGCATAGAGTAGCCCGTTGCGTATTTGATAATGTTGCATCATTCCGTTTCTTGAAGTGAGGTTGGAATCCTTTGCTAACTGATAGATAGGGTCATTTCTATATCCTTTAACCATCTGTTCCCTCTAAATATTCTTCATATCATCCACTCCTTGGATGATATCCCTTTCGTCCACCGCTCCTTCTAATACCGTTACCTCCTCCTCTTCTTCAGGTGTTTCATACACTTTGTAGAGCTCACGTATCTCGTGAGGAAGCGAGGGTGGTTCCACTACCGGAACTTCATTCAGGTACGCGAGGGGCCCTCCATAGAGGGGCTCATTGTGGTGGTGTTCAGGGTACTTGGAGGCCTAACATTCGGTAGAGGGCATGCCACAGCCTAGAGCTTTCTTGACACGTTTTTTGATGGCTCGGATATTCAGGCGGGGGCGTGGTGAATGGGTATCTCTATCATTGTGATCATCATTGGTGTTAGGTGGAGTTTCGATAACTGGTAGGCTGCTGCAGGGGGAGCCGGCGTAGATCTTAGTCTTAGGTTTCAATTCCTCGTGGTCAGGGCAGAAGGGTATGTTGCAGAATCCCCAATGTATTGATGCATATTCAAGTTCCTCCTCACTCCTACCACTGGTATAACTTCGATGGTCTCCCCAATCGTTTAGTGGTTCGCTATTTCTGTAATCATCTGCATCTAGCTGCGCTTGCTCCAGGCTGCAGTTGCTTCAGCATTCTGAATGAGCACCGATATGCTCAACTGTGATGGCTTTGGATCAAGACATTTCGTGTTCAATAGTAGGTTCTTCATAAGAAAGAAGGGACGAAATAGGTGAGGAACTAGGTAAATCGTCTTCTGATGAAAGATCATTTGTGGTATGTGGGTAATCATCATTCTCATCATAAAGGCAGGATAAAGTATCTGCTAAATAGTACCATTTTCCTGGTCTGTACACTATTTCAGTATCGTATCTTCCAATAAACCCTCGCCATCGTAACTGTTTTTTGGTGAGTGTTCTGCTTGTCTTGAGGTACGTCAGAGGTAGGTGATCTGTGACGATAGTTAACTTACTTCCTGCAAGTATGTGATGAAATGCCGTCAGTGCATCGACTATCGCTAGAGCTTCCTTATCGGTTGTGCCATAATTCATTTTAGCATTAGAGAATTTCCTGCTATGAAGCGAAGCAGGTCTAGTGTTTTCTGGTGTTTCTCCTTGTCCTACCCATGCTCCCACGCCTGTGTTGGATACATCGGTTATCAATTATATTGGAAGTGATGAATCATATTGTAGTGGTTTCATAACCTCGTATTTTGAAATAAATCGTTTAACATTATCCATGGCTTGGTCTTAGGTGGCAGTCCATACAAATTCTGCAACTCCGGTGAGTTCCGTTAGGGGTGATGTAATGGTTGCAATATGTGGCAAAAACTGGCTGATGTAATTGACCGTTCCTAGAAATTCCTGTAACTGTTTCTTAGTCTGTGGTGTAGTCTATTCTTCGATCTTCTCTATTTTTTCTGGTGCTGGTGATTGTCCTTCATCATTGATGACATGGCCCAACACTTCTATGCTTGTTGCTAAGAATTCTGATTTCTTCCTGCTTGCTTAGAATCTTGCTTCCTTGAGCTTTTCGCAAATCAGAGATATGTGTTTCAAATGTTCAGACTCTGTATTGGAAAAAATGAGTATATCATCAATATATACCCACATGAATCGTCCTAGCTAGTCGGCGAATAGATCGAACATTATGCGCATGAATGTTCCTGGAGCATTCATATCTCCCTGTAGCATTACTTTGCTAACGAAACATCCAAATGGTGTTTCAAAAGCGTTTTTGCTCACATCCTCTGGTTCCACTCTTGTTTGAAAGTAGGCATCACTGAGATCAATTTTACTGCGGTATCTTGCCCTAGCTAGGGCATTCAGGATCATCTTTTGGTCTGGAATGGTCGCAACATCTTTGATTGTAATCTCATTTCTTGCTGTAAGGTCCACTAATAGCCACATTCGTTTCTTGTCCTTTTTTTTCTTGCGCAAACATGGGTGCTGCCAATAAAACTACTTGTCTCTTGATAATTCCAGCTTTCTCCTTTTCTCTTAGCCATATGCTCATGTCGGTTGCCCATCATTCCGGTATCACGTAAGTAGGTAATAAGCGCTGCTTTTTCCCAGATTGCAGATCTATCTTATGATTGATCTTTCTTAGGGGTGGTAAGTCTTCCGGTATTTCATCGGGAAATACTTCCGGCTGTTGGCTCATGACATCTTCAGTGCTAATCACTGCTGCTCGGATCATACCACTAGTAGGTGTGCAAATAATACGAATATTCTGTTTGGGAAACAGGATAGCTAATTTGCCACATTCAATTTGAGCTTGGTATTGTTCTAGGAAAGGCATTCCTATTAGTGCATCATATTTCACCAGGTTTGCGACCAACATCCTAGTCCCTGGTGCGTTCAGCTTTCCTGCTGATATGTTGACTGAATATTCTTTATGGCCTTCGGATGGTGATCCTTTCATAGCTAGGTGTATTCTGATCGGTGTTTTTAATTCCTGACAAAGAATTCCGTGCGTTGTCACAAAGGTAGCGCTAATTAGACTTACTCCTATTGATCCGGTATCAAACGGGACTCTGGCTTCTTTGCTATTGATGTGCATCGTTCCTTCGAGAGCGTCATGGGGTTTGATATTTGTTGGTCTAGTGGCCATTGTGATAACGTCTTCCTCTTCTTCCTCTATTTCCATGCCATTGATAAACACCTCTTCCGCTAGTTGTTCTTGTTCCATTCTGTTGGAGGTAACTTCTTTTTTCACCTTAGCCTTGTCCTTGCCTTTGCCCTTGTTATCTTTGCTAGGACAGTCTCTTGCTAGATGTCCTTTACCTCCGCAGGTATAGCAAAGACCTTTTTCTTTTTGTTCCTTAGGTTTGGAGTGGGGCTTGTTGCTAGTTTTCCGATTGTTCTTCCGTCCTTCTTGTTTGGAAATGAATTCTTTTGCTGGTTTTTCAAACCTTTCCTTCCCATAAGCACCAGTGCTTTTTAGGGTAGCATCTATGCTCTGCGCATTTCGTATAACTTTCATAACGGTGTCAGTTTCAGCATGCTGTAATTCCGCTTCTTGCCGTAGTCTAGGATGCATGCTCTTGAAGAACTGTTGAATGAAGGCATAGTCGCTCATGGTATTTGCAGGTAGGCGGGATCGGAACATTAGCATGTTGATTGCTATGGTTGATATTCTCTGTATCATGCCATTATACACTTGCGTGATTTCATGGAACTTGCAATAGATATCATCTTTCTGTTTCGAAGACTGAAATCTTTCTCGTAGGAATCTAACAAGGTCTTCTTTGATCATGTCTTCACCGAAATACTCTGCTGCTTGGAAAGCTGCTTCTTGAGCTCGTCCTTCAGTATAGAGCATCCAATAGTTTCCTCCTCCGGCCTCGCTAGTCCGTAGTCCATTAATCCGTAGGTATAACTGAACTGAATTATACCATCTATCGAAAGCTTCCGGTTTGAGGTCATCTCCTTCACCAGTTAACTTACTGGGCGAAGGTACTTTGATGCTGAGTTTAGCTGTAACAGCTGGGGTAGGCCTAGGTGTCGGTGGTCTTGGAACTTCTGGTGCTGGGGCTCCGGACCCCGAGGGTCCTACTTCTGAAGCCATGTTGTCTGATCCTTTATCGCTATCCGAGCTATCTGGATCGTTACTTGGTAGTGCTGGAGGTACTTGTGTACCTGTAGGCTTTCTTGGGGATTCTGGGTACCCTCCAGAGGTAGTGGCTGGCTGTTCCAGTGGTTGTTGTGATGATTCTTCTGTCGATTGTTCAGCAGCGTCTCTGGCTAACTGCCTAGCAGCTGCTTCGCTTGCTGCATGCTCCAAAGTTGGGGTCTTTGTGAACCGTCCTTTAGAATCCCTGTTGCGCTGTTGAGAACCTTTCTCAGGGGGCCTTGCTCTTACTTGGTCCTGAAACGCCTTCTATCTTGATAACTTGCTGAAGTTAAAAAAATGTAACCGCCTCTCAGGAGATGCGGTATTTGTAGAGTTAACGGGCTTTGTTCTGTACCAAGGTGATAACTGGCGAATCAAAGTCCGGAGGCTTTAGCCAAGGTTATTGAATAGACTTCTTACTGTATCGCAACTACTGAAGTCTCCGAGATGTTTGGTAGGTCTCAAACTAAAGATTCTTGAAGTGGACTGAAGAGAGTATTTGTTCAATCAAGTATATTGAAAACTCTGTCTGCCAAAGTCTGCTCCTTCTAACGAGAAGAATAGCAGTTCTTAAATACACTTCCTAGGCTACCAGGAGCCTTGTTCTCATAACATAATAGACTCCAACATGGTAGCCTTGAAACCAAACATAAAACATATAGAGTATCAAACCGATATTCGAAACCAAACATAAAACATATCGAATATCAAACCAATACTCGAAACCATACATAAAATATATAGAGTATCAAAGCGATACTCGAAACCAAACATAAAATATATAGAGTATCAAAGCGATACTCGAAACCAAACATAAAACATATAGAGTATCAAACTGATACTCAAAACCAAACATAAAACATATAGAGTATCAAACCGATACTCAAAACCAAACATAAAACATATAGAGTATCAAACCGATACTCAAAACCAAACATAAAATATATAGAGTATCAAACCCTATACTATCAGGCTAGAGGCACACCTCATTTCCTGAAACAAATTCAAAACTCAAACTGTATCAACTAATACATGAAAATCCTAAACCAGTAACCAGTACTGGTTACATCTGCTATTCTTCAAGCTAGAAGAGGTAGACTTCCACAGTCAGAGTTTTCAATCTACTTGGTTGAACAGTTTTTCTCTTCAGCTCCCTTCCAGAATCTTTAGTTTGAGATTTACAAAACCTCTCAGAGACTTCCGTAGTGGCGATACAGTAAGAAGTCTTTTCAACAACCTCCATTAAGGTCTCCAGACTTTGCTTTACTAGTTACCACTATCAGTACTGAATAGAGCTTGTTAAACTCATACTTACCTCATCTTTCAAGAGGCTTTACAAACAGAAAGCCATAGGTCCAAGGACTTCTATATGTGTTCCTATATTTCATCCAGATACAGGTATGGCTGATCTCGCAACAGTTCCATCATCGACTAATATAATAATTATGATTATTTGTATTTCTCTTACCACAGACTCTATCCTTCTCTTCTTTCTTCTTTCTTCCTCCTTCAACTTCCCTAAAGTTAATTTTACCTTCCTTATTTTGTCATTCATTTGATGTAGTCTTCCTCTCTTCTGTCATGGCTTGATAACATTTCCATGTTTTTTTCTTGTTTTGAGTTGCTCAATATACTGTACTAATGTGGCCTTGTGCATTGTAGACACTTTGGGGTATAGGCTCTCCCTCAGTTACTCTGCCAACATGGAAGTGTAATACCTTGATGGTTGCCTGAGCTGCCATCTGCTTCTAGTTTCCAATATTAACAGTATTCTACAATAATGAGAGTAAAAGCATCGATGGGATGTTTTTACCTTCTATTGTTCCTGGAACTTACTGGACTTTGTTCATTCCTTCCTACCAAATTCCTATACACCCCCCCTCTCTTGGCATTCTTGGCTTTTATGTCTTACCTACGCCACAGCTAGCTCTCCAAAATAAAAATAAAAAGCATTGCTCCGAACAATTTTCGCAACCTTTAGGAAAACTACAATAGTGTACGAGTACTATCATAGCTGATTTTTTTAATAACCGGACACCTTGGCGTCAGGCCTCCTAGGGAACCGAACGCAAAGGTCTCCAGATACTTTTGAAATCGGCTAGTACTGTACCGTACGGTGAGGAGTCTGAAAACAGTGAAATTAATGGGGGTTTAACAGAATTCATCAACGACAACCCCCCCCAAGACCACCCCGCGAACAGTTCTCATCATACCGTAACCCACGCCGCGTTGAAGCTTTAATCGCAGTTCCTAAATACCTGCTAAGGACTGGGGGATTGAAATAGCAGGAATTCATGATCGCAGGGTTGGGATAGCGGGGATTTTCTTTTTTTTATCATAAGCCCAAGATTAACGTGCACCCTTTGCCCCTCCTTCTTCATCGATAGGTGGGGGGGGAGGGGGAGTCCCAGACTCTCTCCCCTGCTACCGCTACCATGGTGGCTGTTATTGACCGAAACAGAAGATGTTTCGGTGGTCGGGTGCGCACCCATTCTTGCTTGTTCATGGGGTAAATCCGGACGCCTTGGAGACAAGACGGACACACAACAGTTTCAAGGCGTCCGGGTACAGTACTTGGTGGGTTGGCAGGCACCGTACGAGTATAGTAGGTAATGTAGTTTTATTATCGGCGAGGAAATACCTATTCATCTTGTCAGCTTTCCATGTAGAAAATATCCGTCTGTAACTTTGGACTGATCTATGACTTGAACCGCCAAGCGAGATTCTAATCTAGGGTTTGATTGGATGCACCCCCGCCATCAAAAGGGGCAACCAGGCGAACAAAGAGATCGAACACTTCACATTTCAACACTGGGAGCGCCGAACATGAACCTCACTTTCTATTACTATCACCGAGTAGTACTTCCGAAACAAACACCGAACATTAACGATCACAAGTAAATAGAGCCATGAAAAACAGATATTAACGAATCCAGCCGAAAGACATCCAGAACATCCAAGAAAAGCCGATTATCCTGCCCTCGAGTCACCCACTATATCTTAAAACACAACTTCTTCAACCTATTTTCGCCAACGACGGTTAGTCAACCCTTCGGGTAAGAGCACTGATCTTCTCACAATTTAGCGAAAATGCCGTGTTTCTCAGCAAGTTTCATTGCCTTATCGATGTTGGCACCAGTGGCATTG
Organism: Tuber brumale; assembly: GCA_014065205.1. Classification (NCBI taxonomy): domain Eukaryota; kingdom Fungi; phylum Ascomycota; class Pezizomycetes; order Pezizales; family Tuberaceae; genus Tuber; species Tuber brumale. Next base: position 106,804 of record JACCEG010000434.1, on the reverse strand, counting down.
TTATTTCCCTGATAGATTCAAGTTAATAGGAGTCACCAACAGATTAAGGAGGTTGTAACTTACAGCAGTATTCTGGTGGGTGGCATCAGCGGGTGGGGGAGCAGACATGATTCGTAGTGTTTGGGTGGTTAAGTGGATGTGCTTTGAACGACAGAATGTTTGGCGTGCGCAGGGGAGGAAAAGACGGTGGTGGTGTTGGTGGTTGTAGTGGAAACAACTCCAGATAACTGTCCACAGGACACGATATATAAAGGCGAGAGCGGTGGAAGAAAAGGGGTGGGCAAGGGGTAAGGTGACTGGGTCTCTTGGGAGCCATCGCACGGCACACAACGGGGGAGGGCTTGGAAAAGTGAAATGAGCAATCAGAAAGCCACCCACTTACCGAACAAAAACAACAAAGAAGAGCAAGAGGGGGCAAGCACCAACAATCAAGCTATGGTAAGCTAACCACATCTTGAACGCCTGTAGGCCCGAGGAAAGCGGGGACAGTTCTGTAACAGGAGACATTCAGCCTGCAACAGCACCATCCGAAATCTTGAGCGCCGCGATGCTTTTTTTTCTTTTTCTTTTTCTCTTCGAGTCCTCTCTCCCATCTCTCCAACTACCCCCCCCCGTTGCTCGTCCTGATTGCCGCAGTGTGCCTTCCTTTGGCTTCTTCGACGAGTTTCCAAAAGTGCCATCTGTCCATCTGTCAATGAGCATGACCGCATGACAGGAACTTATCACTGTCCTCGACTCTTACAGTATTCGAGTACGGTACTGTGCCGGTACGGTAGTCTATCAGTTCGCAAGCTACCTCTTTTTGGCCTCCCGTACACCCTCACTCGAGCCTCATTCTTGAGGAAAATATTGGCCCAAGGGATCCCTGCCATGGGGGCAGTGCGTCCTCGCCAAAAGCTGGTTATCAGGTGCACGGACACGGACAGTCTCCGTACTGGTCAAGTTGAGCTGCTCCCTCTCCCGCCTGCTCTGAGCACCAGTTACCGGTGTTCTTCAGAGAACATGATGCGATCTCTAAAGAACACTTAACGACTAGCTAGCACTGTACGAGTACTCGTTCACCCTTAATGGGACATACTTTCCTCAACGCGTAATCCGAGAAATATAAAATATTGGCATCGCGACCAGGACCATCACTCTTGCACTTGATGGTGACATTGGAGCTCCAAATGGCTGGGGATGTGTTGCACAACATGTGCCGTTCTTCATCTCTAGAAATCTGATGGGACAAGGATAGTTTGGCAATGAGGAGAAAAGCTTTTGGCGGTTAAACCTTTTTGGGTGTGATACCAGCGCCCGAAAAATACCGGCATACCCTCGAAAGAGGAAACCCTTCCAAAATACACCCACATTGCAACTGCACAGAACGTCAAAAATATTTACACACCTTCGCGCATCTTTTTATCCATCAAACGATACAAGGGGATTCAAAAGAAGAGAAAGTCCCAGGGAAAAGAAATCAAGAATTACTCGAAGCTTGTCGGTATTCCTCTAAAATTTTCCCACAATTCTTTATAATGAGCTGAGTGGTCGGGTGGGGGGGGAGGTGTTGTTTAGCGATTTTCTAGTGATTCACAGGCATAACCTCTTAAAACATTACCACTATTGACTGAGTGCAGACCAACAGCCAGAAATACTTTCTGAATGTAAAAAAAAAAAGTTTCTAAAAACATAACAATGGATTCCATCTATTCTTCGGCTTTTCACTTTATTTTTTGAATTTTTCTTCACAGTTACGGACGGTATGTGATGGGCTAGGGAGAAGGTGATACGGTGCAAAGGTTCCACTGTTTGATGATATTTTCCCGGTCCAAGGTTTTACCGCCAAGTGGATTGTGTAACGGTACTCAAGCACAAAAGCTTTTCTCAGTCAAAAAAGCTCCTTATTCGATACCAGGTGTACAGCATGAGTCTGAGGAGAGCTCAGATGCGCACTCATTTTTCGCTATATACAGTCACACCTCGCTGTCCCGGATAGCTCGGTGTCTCGTATGAATCTCGGTGAACTCTGAATTTCTTTCCACCAAAGCCCGACCCGTTGTCCCGGGTCCCTCGCTCTGCCCGATGGATTCATTACATTTTGGGGGTCGGGGATAGCGAGATGCGACTATTAGTACTGGTACTAGTACTGGTACTTTGCAAACCCTTGTCATCGGGCACTTCTTGCCTGCTTTGAGCAGCGTAGCCTCACCCCTTGTGCACCCTTAAACCCTGAAACTATTCCTGTCGAGTTGCGTCTGGGAAATTCTCGTGGCTAATCAAATTGCAGACATTGTCAACACCAGAATTTCCGGGATATCGCTTCCCGGATACGGTACTCCTACTCCGTACTTCGCAATCGCGGCCGGAACTGTGCGTGACTCGGCTGAAAGTCTACATGAGTGAAACGTTTGTGGAAATTAGCTGTGCAGTGCTCGTCCATACAACTACTCCTACACCAATCCCCAGTCCCACCAAGTCCGGTAAGGGGGAGTCGCGTTTTGGGAAACTTCTCACCATCCTGACTAAGCGGCTTGAATACCGACTGGATGAGGATATTTGTGAGTCACCCGAAAGCAAGGCTCAGTTGAGCATCCATCCTGATATCCGGTTATTCAGCTATTAATTTCACCGTCACTGGTGTAGCATAGCGCAAGCGCCTGGGAGAGGATTACACCGGAACCCTACTGTACGAGTACGGTAGGTTACTATCGATTCCGAAAAGATCGCCAGAGCTGGAATCTCTCAAACATTCTCTCTTGTCAACCGCCATTCCCCCGGAGCCCACTTTCCTTCTTTCAGCTATCAGTTTTTACCTCTCTCTCAGTCAGAGCTCCTACCTTGGTCTCGGTGGAAATTCTTTTAAATTAACCGTTTACTACCGTAGCTTTCTGGCGGGTGCTTGAGTGCTTGAGTGATATTGGTACCGTTAATGCAGATGCAGCTTCTTTCATTCCAGGGGGCAAGATTTCATGCTCCTGAGACACAAGTGCCAGGGGATGCACAAAATTGGTGCAACACCGTCGCATCGCATATTCATCATGCAAAAGGTCCAGGATCAAATGTCACTTCACTTTTATAGTTCACCATTGCTTTTCGCATTTATCGAGTCAACATCCCTTGCGCTTCCCCCTGCTCTCATACCGAACTCGAAGGCTTAGACTTGCCGGTACTCGAATACCCTACCGCTACCGGTATTTATCTTCCCGGATAGAAAACAGGTGCTCTTCCGGCCTCTACTCGAGTACCGGTACTCGAGTACGGGCGTTGCGGCAGCCAGAGTCGCACCATACTTGTCCACCCCTGGCACAAGCTACCGGCACACGGCACTGCAGCACTGGTTATGCAATCGATACTCAAATCCAGGAACAGACTCCGCGCAATACAAAACTCGTATTTGATATCTCCTCGAGTATCACCGGGCATCACCCGTACTCGTACATTTAAAACTAATATGGGGATTTTTAGTGCCGCTCCACTTCATACCGGCACCTCAAGTGGAACGATGCATAACAAGCCCTAAACCACCCAACACCAAATCCCACCAGGGAGGCTCGAGGAAAAAAATTATCTGTCACAGTAATCTCGGACCGAGCCGACTATTTCGGTGAGAAGAGAAGGTCCTACGGGGGAAATTGTGCGACCCGGACGAACACGAGTACTCGAGTACCGGTACCAGTACTTGGGCACTATGTCTCGATACTAGACCGTCTGCGCTAGGTTCTCGGAACCCAGGTAGGGCAAAGGCTTAGCCACGGTTTAAGTCCTCCGAGCAAGTGCCGGCAAGTCGTCACATATCGGCACCCGGTTCCCGCCACCTTCTCCCCGGTCGCGTCGTCGGTGCCGTGTGCTCTCAGCCATACCCCGGTACCCTATAAACTCGTGTTATCCACTACTATATCTCCACCAGACCTCTAATCTCCGTCTATCCCGGCACCACGCCACGATGGGTTTAGTTTGACAGGTTAATGGGATTGCGAATACTAGTTAATGAGATCCAACACAGTCAGCGCACTCTGGCTTCCCAGCATAAGGAAAGCACTAATCCCTCTTAAGGGGTTGTGTTTCTGAACAAGCGGATTAGGGATACTCGAGTAACACGAGTTTATATCACGAAACGGTATTAGCGCCCCCGACCTTTTCCTAGGTTTGAAGGCCAACCATGACAACCCATTTCGTGTATGATACCAGCTGTACCTGGGTATGGACGTGAGTGATGAGACGGACAGAGGCCCGGGTTGGCCGGGAGCATATACTCGAGTATATGCTGAGCATTGATTTCAGTAAATGGAGAGTGATCGCTTATAAGATGCCCCACAAAACAATCCTGAGTTTCCTGAAATCAGTGCTACGCACGGATATATGCTTCCAGGCCCACCCGTATCACCACTGTCCGTCTCATCACTAACGTCCATACCCGAGTATTTCATCCTTGCACCCCCCCGCCGCCGCTCACAATTCATCACTCGTGTGCTCTCCACTCCACACCCTCCCAACTAACCTTTTGCGATCCTCCAGTCCCCGCCCTGGTTGAGGCATGTATCGGGTAGACCCATTATTCCACCCCCCCCCCCCCCCTAAAAACAAAAAAGTGAATAGATGTATAAACCCCAGAATCCACGAAGAGGCTCTCAACGGCCGCACACACACACACTCTCTCCCCGATCAATACTGTGATCACCTCTCCTCGGGCTCCGGTGATTTTACGGGCGCTTGAATCAAGGCTTTCCCGGAAGCAGAGCGGTCGAAATCTGGGAGCGGATTTTGCGACGCCCACTCACTCACCCCTTGCGCCCTAACCGTTGTGTATGGTAATATACCCGTAATCCACTCCAATTCAATCCTCCCCCTCACCAGCTCATGAATGATACGGTAACTGTACGGTAAGGTTTATTTACTCGAGTATTCCGACAGGTCAAACGGAAATTGCAAAATAGTTATCATACCTGGTCATCAGATCCAGCCACACTGAGGCTGTACTGTACTTGCCCACCCCCCCCTCAACCGTGTACAGTATCATAAGGAAATGACAAATACTCGAACTACCGGGATTACAGTACCGTAAGAGTGCCTTGCTGGGAGATGGATAGATGCGGTAATGGATTACAAGTTACTACTGTAAGTTTAAGTTTAAATAGAAAGTTTCAGTAAAGTAAAATCTTAATTTTTGTTGCTGTCGAAGAAAATCCTGTTTTTTTCAAGTTATTATATAGCATTTCCTTTACGTGGGTAATAGACACAGTATCATAGCTTGGTGATCTAGACGATTTTTTATTAGCTTTCTATTATAATAATAATAATTATCGTACGTACGGGTATTATTATTATTGTTTTTTGATTCTCTCTCTTTTTTTTTTTTACTGTCACTTTTATGCTGGGAACCAAAAAGTTTTGGAAATGGATATTTGCTTTTTTTATATCTTGCGGACTATACTTACCAGGACTTTAATTATGATTATTATAATAATATTTATATTATATATCGTGATTATTATTATGACATTGTAATCTTTGAAAGAAAAAAATGAGAAAAAATCACAACGTGGCTTCGCCCTCACCATTTATTCCTCTGACGGGTTCTTGGGAGGGGGGGGGGGGGAGGAGTTGTGTGAGGTGGTGTAACCGTAACTGTACTCTACAGCAATTTAAATTATAAAGTACTACTCTAAGTTACTCTACAGCAACAACTGCGATTACCAAAGATAATCATGCAAACAAACAAACTATCATACATCTCAATTATCATGTTATCAGACAAAAGGAAAAGAAAAGAAAAGAAAAACAGGATTTAAAGGAGAATACATAATTCTACCCAAGTAATTTAGGGTCCATTCGGTTGCAACCAGATATCGTGATTTCCGAGGACGAGATGCCATTTTTGCCAAAAATAACATATCCAGAATGAGAGCTGTGTTTGGTAATGTAAATCTGTGATTTTGAAAAATGACATTTTACTTTCAGAAATGGCATATGAAAAAAAGTGATCAGAGAAGAATTTTTGAACTCGCACACTGACTAGACAATGCTATCAGCAACTACACTGGCCAAATGTCCCAGAAAAATCCTTTACTCAATAGCCCACTTTTAGCCCCCAATCTATTATTGCATATTGGCAAAGATGTCGGAAATTCAGCTTTGGACATACTGGTAAATAATCCATGTCATACATCAGCATTGTCTGGCAAAGTATACATCCATGAGTTGATATCTTCTGAAACTCATTCCAACTGTTTTAAAGATGCACCTCGCATGCCATGCATTACCTTCCTCAAACTTTGCACCTGGTTTCAGCAAAATAACCTCTTGACAAACTCCAAGTATCTTGAACTTGAAGAGCAAGTTGAAATGTTTTTATGGATAGTAGAAAGAGGAGCATCAAATAGGGATGTTCAAGAATGGTTCCAACATAGTGGAGATGCAGTTTCCAGGTGGTTATCTTTTTGTATTATTTTTCTTATTTTTCTTATTTTTCTTTTATTCATTTTCTATTTTCTTCTTCTTTTCTTTATCACCTAGTATATTTAAATCTTAATGTATACTAATTAATAAAACTGATTGCAGATATTTCTACAATGTCCTCAATGTTTTTATTACAAAACATTGAGAAATTATCTGTTTGCCAAGTGACCAAATACCTCACAGGATATGCAGAAATTGAATTTTCTTTCTATACTTTAAGAATATAATTGGTGCTGTTAATGGGATACACATCAAGGCACATGTAGCGGCAGACACAGTTGCACCTTTCCATAATAGAAAGAGTAATATATCTCAAGATGCTATGTCAGTGTTAGGCATATGAAAATCTGAGACGAGTGCACAGACCCACAGTAGGGTAACTGTGCACATACCCTCGATTTACGGAAGGCTAACACTGCCCTCCGGCCCCCTTATAGGGCCCACACATCATTAGCGAGATTTTCAAAGTTGTGTCCTATAGCTGAAATGTCACATCAATGAAGCCCACATCATAACACCATATACGTCGTCGCCGTCTGTCTGACCACATGCTGTTCACAGGATATGTGAGAGGGGACCTTGGTTGACATCTGGGAAGTGGAACAGAAGAAATCCGTGGGAGGCACATTGAGATAGTAGGCTTCAAAGTTAGACTTCCTAAACTATGGGCTGAAAGTTGTTGAAATTTTCTATTATTCATTTCATAAGTATATTTCCTTTGAATAACTTGTATTGCTCTCCGGAGTAATATTTCTGGTTCACCGATAGATCACGAACATTACTACAGCTAGCTAGAGCATATACACAGGGTATTTCATTTATATTTTATGACAATGATAGGATAATTGGATATATATTTTCTTATTGCATGTGCGAGATGTTTCGGTTATTATTACTTATGTACTGCAACCTTTTCAGAAGGTGCATTTCATATTGTTTTTGAGCTTAAAATTTCTCACACCATTACGATTTATATATATTTTATTTGGGATTTACTTGGCAGTTTTTCGGGGTCAAACTTGTTTGCACATATGTTTTTTGCAAGATTTTCCCATTTATTTCTTTTCTTCGCTTAAGTATGCGTACTTGTATATATAGCTGGTTACTGCTCCGAGTGTTAGAAAGAATTAAGGACAAGAACTACTACCAATCTGCCTTCTTACTACCATCATCCTCGTCTAAGTGTACCTACAGTATATCTTTAATACTGTATCATATTCTCATACGCAAGCTATTAAGATTGTGCTGCTACATACAAATTCAAGGGGTTATGAGTATGGCGTATTCATAGTTATACGACATACACTTACCTACTTCATTCAATAGACCTTCTACTACTCTACCTCTCACAAGTGAAGTTATCGCTTCCTCCATCCCAACGGTTTTATCGCTTCCAAACTACAGTCGTAACTATCACACTTAACATCAGAGCTTGTATCCCCCACAACCCTAACCACTCGGGCATACACCTTATCGCTTCCTCTAGTGAAATACGGCACTCAATTGGCAAGGCCTATTATAAAAATTCCAACACAAGTACCGATACTTAGGTGACATGGACGCAAGTTCCTCTGCGGCTGCTGTACCACTCTGTTAGGCATATGGAAATCCGAGACATGTGCGCAGAGCTACGGTAGGGTAACTGCGCACAGACCCTCGATTTACCGGAGTGCCAACACCCCCTCTCCAGCCGCCTTATGAGGCCCGCACGTCATTAGCGAGATTTCGAGAGATGGGTCCCGTAACTAAAATGTCACATCTGTGAAGCCCACTTCATAACACCATATACATCGCCGTCGTCTCTCCGACCGCATGCTGTTTGGAGGACGTATGAGAGGGGACCTTTGGCGATATCGGGGAAGTGGAACGGAAGAATGCCGTCAGAGGCGCATTGAGATAGTAGGCTTCAAAGTTAGACTTCCTAAACTATGGGCCAAAAGTGACGGGATGTTTTCGGAGGAATACTTTAAGAGGATATCCCAATAAGCAGAGGCTATTAGGGGTATACCGAATCCACTCATACCCCTCTGAGATCAGCTGTAGGTTGGTTGGTTCTAGTGATAGGACCCCTCTACGGAGGCCGGCGGACCAAGGGGAAGTATGCTCAGAAAGGAAGACCTAGATAAGTCAGAGTCCCTTGAGAGGTTGACACCTCGGGCTCAGACTTGTGATTGGCACTAGGTGGCCCGGCATGAGCTTGATCAATTCATGACTAAAGAGACTACTGGAAGGATAGTCAACCAGACTAGAGTAACATAATAGTCTATGTGGATATCTAAGTGGGAGGCTGCTGTTTGGTATAACAAATAGTGCGGTCATCTCAACGGAGGAATACTGTTCCGGATCCGGGAAAGGGTGTGATAAGTTTCTAGGTCAAACGGTGTTCGCACTTCTAAGATTCTGGACGTTTGCGTATTAAAACCAGAGTGGTGCTTCTGGGGCATAGTAGTTAGAAGTAGTCCGCGAACACTCAGATACAGGATATAAATATTGAAGTGCCTCCCGAGCTTTCCAGGCACCATCAAGCAACGGAGAAGAGATCTTATCAATATTAAATTGTTCACCTCATAAATCTTTACTTTATCTTTACCTTATCGAGACGAGCCTTCCACTACAGATTCTCCGAACAAAGATTTTGGCCTACATCCCTCAGTTATACTAGAGATTGGCATCCGCCTAACAGTATATTAATAGTTCTCCTGTTACCAAGGCTCACTATATGAACTACGAGTTCACTTCAAACTCCACCTGCAGCTCAGACTTCAATTATATCTTCGAAGCACCTCACTGTCCTATCTACATTTATACATTCGAAGATATCTTCGACATTGAGCTCTTCGAAATCAAAGAAGAGTATACGCAAAAACCCGCGTGATTCACCATACCTTTTGGGATCCCCACGAGGGATCAATTCAATTGCATATATCGCACCTGGCATGGTTCGAACTTTGAGTGCAGTTCTACCAAGTCAGAAGACCTTATCGACTGGAGTACCCAGTACTCTGATAAAAAGAAATCAGGTACTGTCATCCGAGGGCCAGACATCCCCTCAGCCTGGGCCTAACAAACCCTTATAGGTACTACAAGTACATTTTAAACCTCGAGAAAAGGGAAATCCAGATTCTGAGTCCTGAATCTAATCAACCGAACCTTTTCATATCTACACCTCTAGAGTATCTCAAATGTTGGATACCTTATATACGATTCCTTAAACCCTTTAAAGGATATTAAGAGCTCAGGTATGAAGTACCAGAAATCACGCATCTAGGACTATTAGAGCAATTAGACTACCTGGAAAGTATCACAATGGCTGAGATACCTCAAGACCCAAGAAAGAGGATAACAGCAAGAGAACCCATGAACACCTGTCCAGATACGATGGATAAAACCAATGATTCGGCAATATGGAGTCCCTCTCTGTCAATACCTCATGAACCCGCATTCCACGGAGGAAATATACCCTCTTACCAATCTTCCAGTATCGCAAGCGGACATAGGCTATCACGATCCTTTACACCAAAACCAGGTGGAGACCAGGCTGCAAACCTAGCTAAGCTAGCCGCTCCTTTGGGGTTGACACTGGGTCGAATAAGGCAGGATATAGATACCTACCTCCACCAAGCCAATATTGCCTTCAAATATCCGTAGAGAGCCATCCAAGATAATATCTTAAAATTAATTAAGGTTCAAGAGCAAATCGGCGAGGGACAAGATGTCCATGATAACGATATTGCAATATTGCTGATGTAGCTGGCAGGCGTGGAAAGGGAAATCAAGGGGATACAAGAGGAGATGCTGCGAGAAGTGGCAAGGAAAATAGGCGCTCAAGATAGGGGTCAACAGGAACATGAAGAGGTAACCATGAGGTTACAGCAAATACGCGGAGATGAAAGCCAGGCGGCATAAGCCCGAGATCAAACGTTGGAACAAATGGTCATCTACCTAAGAACGGAATTCCTAGAATTCCGAAATCAATGCACCACGCAGGAAAGAGAAGTGAAACGTACCTGGGGACAAATGCGCATGGACCAAACTACCTGCGAAGTGGAGATTCGCAGGTCACAAGACCAGCAATAGTAGCAGAATAATGAGACGAATAATACCCTAAAAGTATTAACGGCGTCAATAAACAGGATGTTGGCTACTGCACCAAGTCATGATGCTGCAAGACCCGCACCCTTACCTTCCGTCCAGGAAGCGCATGACGAAGAATACTACACTCCGCCTACACAGAGAGACAAGGGAAAAGGCAAGGAAGCCACTGAGGCATACCCCTCAGGTGCCCAGGGAGGTGACCCTAGAGATTCCAGCGAGGATGATGACGAGGATAATGAGAGAAAAAGAAGGAGAGGAAGTCCTAGCTGGAGGAGGCAAGGACAGACCCCAGAACAGTCTGGCAAGGTAGAAACCCTTGCCAACGCAATGGCGCTAAACATCCAGCAACCATCAGAGCCACACCCATTCTTTGAGGATAAACCCGCACAAGATATATATGTGTGGATTCTATAATGCACCGACTACTGCGAACGGAACCCGCGAATCTGGGACGATACCCAGGAACGGGTTACATATGCACACAGTCGTACAAGAGGAGAAATAGTGCTTCCATCCACTGTTTGGTATAGGAAGGCTACGGACGGACTTCAAGGAGAAACCCAGCAAGCGGAAATAGCAACAGGAACTCGTTTTGAACACAATATAATCAAACGATTTGCCCAGGTGGAAGCTGAGTGACTAGCACTTCGAGCGAGGAAGCTAGTCGAATATGATGGTAGTATTGAACATTACCTAACGATCATGCATAACCATAACATTCGTGCATGCATGACTGGAGAGTTCGGGAGGCAGGAAGTCGAAGATAAACTTGCCAAACAAATTGTCCGCAGATTGTCGGCTCTGCAGTATACGACGGATCAAGAATGGGAAGAGGCGCTAAGACAGTGTGGTCGGTCGGAAGAAGGGCTTCTGGCCAGAGAAAGAATTAGACGAGACAAACCGTCCAAGACCCAAGTAGTCCAGGAGGTCAAAAGAGAAGACCGACGGGACCATAAACAGAAGCGACAAAGGGAGACTAAACGTTGTGTCAAGGGAGGTGGAGCCACATCACAGAAGCAGAAAAGAGATAATGAACTAGGGAAGCCCAGGAAAAGGTTGGGAGGTACAACCAAGACCACCCACACAAACCTTGACCAGGCCCATACTGGTATCCCGTAAAGTGCGATAAACACTCAGAGGTGAGATGGAGATTATACATGTTGTGGCAAGAAAAACCACACCTACCAAACGTGTTGGGGAGACGCCCATATATGGGCGGCGAGGGTCAGCTCAAGAGCGATAAAAATGGGAATTTGTCATGCACGGTCGGCTATTGTAAAGCCGAAATTAGCAGGTAGAATCACTTCTACCCAGCAACCAGCCCGAGTGAATAAGATTTGGAAACTGGCGAACGACGAGGAACTGACCTGGGTTAGTTCACTGGCACCAATGGCTCTGGCAATTGGGTATTCAGTATCGATATGGAGCTGGAATCGAAATAGGAACCCCCTTTGGCTGGGGTGTATTGGGTACCGACCTCGACAGGGATCGGGTAGTCCGTGTACAATTACGGGAATCGAAACTCAAAATCAATAAAGCAGTGCGAAGCGAGTCTCTCCTTTCAGGATCGACACAAGTAGGCTCTAATTGAAGGAACCCCACAAGGGACTTATTGCCACGATTGCGTAGCAGATAGTGGAAGGAGATGTTTGTAGCAGGTAGTGGAAGGAGACGTTTGTAGCAGGTAGTGGAAGAAGAGGTTTCACCATGACGAAGATATTCGGCATGAGGTTTTATTTGATTTACTTTCACGCACATAACCTATTAAGAGGTCATGGGGGCAGAGCACGAGGCCAAGGGAGCTGCGCAGTTTGATTTACTTTCACACACATGACCTATTAAGAGGTCAGGTGGTTTACGCACATGACCAATGATACGGTCATATGATGTTTTTCATGAGTTATGATTATAACTCATAGTTGTTTGGATTTATAAGCGGGTTGAGTGAAGGACTATAAAAGGAGGCCAGTAGAGCGTGGTAGTTAGTTCTTCACGCAACCACCTATTATACTTTCTTACCAATACTATCAAGAATGGAATCTATTCTACCACTTCGAGAATTCTACCACGATACGACTTGATTATTAGCGTTTGAAAAGAGGAACGTAGACAACGGTCTAAAAATAACAATCAAGGTCTTGGTAGAAAGAAAGAGAGAAGTACCGGCACACTAAGGAAGAGAAGGATTGCGCTATTACAAAGAGACTAACAGGGAGCGATTGCCTGTCGCAAGATACATATTAACATCGGAAGATAGGTAGGATACCTAACACTTATGAGCTCGAACACAAGAATCAATATATGGAGAGTCTTGATCGAAAAAGATAATAGTCAACATGCCCACATGGCCCGGGAGCCAACAGTACGAAGTTCCATGAGTCACCTAGTGGTTACCTACTACCTGTGTGCGAGCAAGTTACTATACCGAAGAAATTGGGACACAGCAATGCAAAGTCTACCGGATAATAAATACATGACGGGAGGACAACCGACATGGGCCGTTACACCTACCACACGAGTCTGAGTCATATTATACCTATGTACTATCTTGCCTTCTGGCCAGAGTGTGGGATAGGAATGTACCGCTTTGGTATGCAAGGCTCCTCTGAGGGAGCACGACGGATAACCGAAAACCTAAGGGAAAGGATCAGTGAAAGCGGGAACCCCACACCACGGGAGTAAAATAGCTGATAACCGCCCAAAAATCTGCTATGAGCCTAGGTTTGGCATGTCGGGAGAAGGCATCCAGCCTGAAAACTGGTCATGCGCAATTGCGTATTGGTGAAACGCCGCCTAAGCATGTAGACCCAGATTTTTAGAGCTAAGGAATTACTAGTTTGTCAGAGGTGACCTCAATGGTCGAAACTATGCGGGCGTAGTAACAAATATCTTGTTACCTACACACAACACCTACAATGGCTAAACGAGAAACCTAAGGAAATCTTATCCGCGCTAAGCGCGTGGAGTTAGATGCTCCAAAACCAAAACAATACAACTGTCCGAAGGGGATTGCTTACCTCCACATACACTATAAGCGATACAAAGTAAAGATCTTGTTAGACTCAGGATCCAACGGATTCCTTATGAATAAGGACCTAGTTGAAGACCTTCGCGTTCCTCCAGTGGAACGCAACCATGCGGTTGATATCTTAGACTTTGATGGATCATCAGCTGCCTGGGGAGGGAAGTGTTACACCCTCCCTATTAAATTGGAAACAGGAAAAAATCGACACATCTCTGTAGTGTCATGTGAAGTGGCTAAGGCAGGTCACAATGGAATGATAATTCCGCTTGGTTGGTGGCATCGTGAACACCCAGTGTCTCACATAGAAGATGGAGAAAATTGGTCCTACCCTGCAAAAAGTTGTGAAAACTGTGTGGAAGAAGATGAAGGAATAGCGGATATGTTCAAATATGACGAATCCGTCGCCTGGGATCCTAATACTTACCGCATCGGAAGAATTGGAGTGGCAGAAAATACGGTAGAACTCGAATCGTTACCAAAGGGATACTGGCATTACAAACATTTCTTTGAAGCCTGGACGGCAGAAAAATTAGCATCAAGACAGACATTCGATCACGAGATCAAGTTGATCCCTGGATCAACTCCCCCCTGGGGCCGATATATCTACACTCCGAAAAATAGCTTAAGGCTTTCTGGGAATACTTGGAGACTATGATCAAGCAGGGAAAGATCAGGCGAAGTCAATCGCCTGCAGGAGCCGCCATATTATTCGTACCTAAGCCAGATCACAGACTACGCCTAGTTGTGGATTACCGAAATCTAAATGAGATTACTATCCTCAACAAACATCCCCTTCCACTTATGTCTGAACTCAGAGATAGAGTAGCCAGTGCAAAGATCTTCACCAAGCAAGACCTTAAGGACGGTTACTACTTGATTAGGATAAAAGAAGGCGCTGAATGGAAGATGGCATTCCATACAAGATACAGAAATTACGAATATAAGGTTATGCCTTTTGGATTGGTTAACGCTGCGGCAACTTTCCAAGATATGATGAACCAAGTACTGAAAGTATACCTGGATGTTGGAGTCGTGTGTTATCTTGATGATATTCTCATCTGCTCAAAAGATGAAAATGAACACAATGAAGCTGTCAAAAGGATTTTACAAAGTCTGTCTGACTTTCAATTAGCAGTATTGCTAAGGAAATCGACTTTCCATGCCACTGAGGTAGAATTCCTGGGCTATATAGTAGCAGTCGATGGGGTGTGTACGGGCACCCGCAAGGTGGAGTCCATAATAGTCTGGAATGCACCTAAGTCGGTTAGAGAAGTACAAGTCTTTGTTGGATTCGCTAACTTCTGCCGACGATTTATCAAAAACTGTTAGGCAGACGCCAAACTCAAGTCTATAACCGAGGGACATAGGCCAAAATCTTTGTTTGGAGAACCTGTCGAGGAAGGCTCATCGCGATAATAATGAAAGTAAGGTAAAGATTTATGAGTAAAACAATTTTATATTGATAAGATCTCTTCTCCGTTGCTTGATTATGGCTGTAAAGCTGGGGAGGTACGTCGATATTTATATCTCACATCGGAGTGTTCGCGGACTACTTCTAACTACTATGCCTCCGAAGTACCACTCTGGGTTTAATATGCAACCGTCCAGAATCTTCTAAGTGCGAACACCGTTTGACCCTGAAACTTATCACACCCTTTCGCGGACTCGAAATAGTATTCCTCCATTGAGATGACTGCGCTATTTGTTTTATCAAACAGCCGTCTCCAACTTAGATGTCCGCATAGACTTTTATATGACTTTAGTCTTGTTGACTATCATCCAGTCGTCTCTTCGGTCATGAAGTGATCAGGTTCATGCCGGGCCACCTAGTGCCAATCGCAAGTCCGAGCCCAACGTGTCAGCGTCTTAAGGGTCTCCGACTTATCTAGGTCTTCCATTCGGAGCGTGCTTCCCCTTGGTCTGCCGGCCTCCGTAGAGGCGTCTTATTACTTGGACCAACCAACCTACAGTTGATCTCTGAAGGGTATGGGTGGATTTGGTATACCCCTAATAGCTTTCACTACTGGGATATCCTCCTAGAGTATTTCTCCAAAAACGTCCTGTCACTTTCGGCCAGTAGTTTAGGAAGCACAACCTGGAAGCCTACTATCTCAATGCGCCACCGACGGACTTCCTCTGTTCCACTTCTCAGATGTCGCCAAAGGTCCCCTTCCATATATCCTGTGAACAGCTTGCGGTCGGATGGACGGGGGCGATGTATATAGTGTTATGAAGTGGGCTTCATTGATGTGACATTTTGGTTATGGGACGCAACTCTCGAAATCTCGCTAATGACGTGCGGGCCCTATAAGGGGGCCGGAATGGGGTGTTGACTCCCGTAAATTGAGGGTCTGTGCGCAGTTACCCTACCATGGGTCTGTGCACATGTCTCGGATTTCCATATTCCTAACATGAGCTCCCTCCTTCCAGGCTTCGCCTCGAATGCCTTTATAACCATTTTTATAATTTCTTCTAAATACATTTTAAGACTCAGTGTGGTCAGGGTAAAAAACCTCCTGCGTTTACTTGGCCACGGCAGGAAAACATTTTCCTCACTTTCGTATTTCTGCCCTTCCTGGCATGTCCGGATTTTCATTATGAAAATTCCGTACAACTTCCTCCGCATTTTCCATACCGGCGGAAGGCTCCCATCTGTTCTCATCTTCCGAACATCCTTGCCACTTAACGAAGTACCCCAGTTCTCGCTTCTCTTGATAGCGGCCACGTACTCGTTTCCTGGAAGAACGAATTTCGCTTCCGGCCATTTTTTCAACCTCCCATTGCAGATCGCCGTCAATATCTTCCGGTTCTCTAGGGGGTTGTTGCCGATTGTCATGAACTGACTCGTGGTAGGGTTCCAATAGTGCGACATGGAATACGTCATGAATGTTCCATCGATGGGATATGTTGACCTTGAATGCTCAGTATCCGCATCTTTCTATAATTTGGAAGGGGCTGGATAGCTTCGGGCTTAGCTTCTTGGATTTCCGTCGCGTGCGGATGTTTTTAGTGTTTAACATTACTTTGTCCCCGATCCTGAAGTCCGGCTGTTGTTGAGCTTTCCAGTCATAATATTTGACATCCCTTCTCGTGTCTTTTCTAGTGACCCTCTTGCTTGTTCATGTATCGTCTTAATCCAGTTCGCGTAAAGTGTCGCTCCTGGATTTTGAGCTGCGCGCTCTTTCATCCACTCTGTTTGTTGATGGAATCCGTAGTTTGCATAGAATGGCGACATCCCGTGAGCGTTGGTTGCCAAGTTGTTATAGGCGTATTCAGCTAGCGGTAGCAACTGATACGAGTCATCCTGATCATAATTGACAGAACTTCGCGGGTAACCTTCCAGCACTTGGTTGGTAGGTTCAGTTTTTCCGTCAGTCTGAAGGTGATATGCCGTTGACATTCTTCGCTGAATTTCCAGCTCCTTGGAAAGGGATTCCCGAAGTTCTCCTGCAAACTTTGAGTCCATGTCCAAGACGATTTCGGTTGGTAGGCCGTGCAGCCTCCATACTTCTTTTAGGAATGCGTTTGCGACATCCTTGGCCATAGCCGAGGTCTGAAGTCCAATGAAATGTGCCATCTTTGTGAATCCATCGACTACTACCATTATTTGAATGCATCCTTGCGACTCTGGTAGTTGGGTAATGAAGTCCGCTGAGATGGACACCCATGCTGTGTAGGGTATTTGCAGTAGTTGCAATAATCCGTACTTAGGGTGTCTAGGCGATTTGTTAGGTTGGCATTCATCGCAGGATCGTACGCAGTCGTTAACCCATGCCGCAAGTCCTTGCCTGTAAAAGTCTCTCATGATTATTTCTAAAGTCTTTTCTTGTCCGAAATGTCCTGCAACCTTTGCATCGTGACATCCTTCTGCAATTTTAGTATATAGCGCCTGACTATCTGGTACAACTAGTCTTTGCTTATAATATAGTAGATCGTCAGTTGAGGTCCAGTCTTTGGGAAAATCCTTTCCTTCGTCTCGTAACTTAATAAGTTCTTCCCTCCGTTGCCTCCAAACGGCATCTGTCCCGCTGGCTATCTGTATCTCGTTCAAGAATTCAGGATCGAACTGCGTCATACCTTTGTGCAGGATCATAGCATTTGATATTAGAACCTTTTCGGGTACTTCTGAAATATCGTACCAATGTTCCTTGTCTTTAGCCGATGCCTGTAGGTAGCTGATGCTAGGTTCCTGTTCCTCGACGATCAAGGATCTTGTTGCTATGTCGCTGCTTCCGAATCCCGCGGGTCCACGCTCCATTTCTTCCAAGTCGTCGACTTCCATCATGTCCGAGGTGTTGACCTTTTCTACCACTAATTGAGCTATCCGATCGCCCATTCTTATTTGGCAGTCCACATCTTCATGGTCGACAAGTACAACTTTGAGTTCGCAGGTGTAATCAGCATCGATTACTCTTGCGTCGCTAGAGATTCCCCTTCGCACCGCTAATCCACTTCTTGGGGCAACTCTTCCATAAGTTCCTTCCGGTAGCGCCACCGCTATACCCTTTCTTATTAATGCCTGTCCATATTTCGGGACAATGTCATCCTCTATGGCTTACAGCTCTTGTCCTGCCGCCATTCTTGAGCCCTTTGTCAGCAAGTATACCTTCTTGCTCAATCTCTTGACCCTAATGACGGGTTCCTTTCCACCTCTTTAAGGTTCCAAATCTAAATCTTTATCTGCATCCCAGTCCTCTCCTTCATCGCCTACCCTCGCTACTAGCGACACCAAGAAATTTTCTTCTTTCAAAATTTTCTATTCGCGATGCGTAGCTCCCTCCTCAGGACGGTACTCCGGCCGTCTGCTTAATGCCTCAGGCTTGTCACCCTTCGTACCTGGTCGGTATACAATATGCAAATTGTATTCTACCAACTTCTGAGCCCATCGAATCTGACGGCCACTCCAGACTTTTGAGGTGAGGAAGCATTGTAGGTTCTGATGGTCGGTAAAGACTGTAAGCAGTTTTTCTGTTCCGATCAAGTGGTGTCTCCATTCCTTAAAAGCTTCGAGGATTGGGTGAAGTTCTTTATCATCAATCTCGTAATTACGCACCGCCGAATTTAATTTTCTGGAATGGAAAGCCACTGGATGTAGCCTTTTCTCAAAGTATTGAGAAAGGACGCAGCCGAGAGTAAAATCGCTAGCGTCTGTCCCTACTACTGTTTCTCTTTCTGGGAAAGGTTGGTGGAGCATGGGGGCTGTGGTGAATGGGTGCTTTAGCTCTTCAAAAGCAGTGTTTTGTTCGGTCCCCCATTCAAAATTCTTGGAATTTCCTTGTAGCGTCTCAGTTATTGGCTTGCAAATAGCCGAGAAGTTTTTTATAAATCGTCGGTAGAAGTTAGCAAACCCCATAAAGACTTGTACTTCCCTAACTGACTTAGGTGCTTTCCAGACCATTATGGATTCCACCTTTCAGGTGCTCATAGACACCCCATCAACGCCACCATATAGCCGAGGAATTCCACCTCCGTGGCACGGAAAGTCGCTTTCTTTAGCGATACCGCTAACTGAAAGTCTGATAGACTTGGTAAAATTCTCTTAACAGCTTCGATGTGTTCCTTTTCATCCTTTGAGTAGATGAGAATATCATCAAGGTAACACACTACTCTGACGTCCAAGTATTCCTGTAGAACTTGGTTCATCATATCTTAGAAGGTTGCTGGAGCGTTGACTAATCCAAAAGGCATAACCTTATATTGGTAGTGTCCGTATCTCATACAGAACACTGTCTTCCATTCATCTCCTTCTTTTATACTAATCATGTGGTAGCCGCCCTTAAGGTCTAACTTGGTGAAGATCTTTGCGCCGGCTACTCTATCTTTGAGTTCGGACATTAATGGAAGGGGATGTTTGTTGAGGATACTAATCTTATTTAGATTCTGATAATCCACCACTAGACGTAGTCTACCATCTGGTTTAGGTACGAATAATATAGGTGCGCCTGCTGGCGATTGGCTCCGTGTGATCTTTCCTTGTTTGATCATCGTTTCCAAGTATTCTTGTAAATTCTTAAGCTGTTTTTCGGACAGTAGATATATCGGCCCCCAGGGGGGAGTTGAACCAGGAATCAGTTTGATTTCGTGATCGAATGTCCATCTTGGAGGTAATTTTTCTACCGTCTGGGCTTCAAACAAATGTCTGTAATTCCAGTATTCTTTTGGTAATGATTCGAGTTGCACTGTGTTTTCGATGGCTCCGATTCTTCCGATGCGGTAGGCATTAGTATCCCAAGCGACTGATTCGTCATATTCGAACATATCCGCTATTCCTTCATCTTCTTCCACACAGATTTCGCAACATTTTGCGGAGAAGGTCCAATTTTCTGCATCTTCTATGTGAGACACTGGGTGTTCACAATGCCACCAACCAAAAGGAATTATCATTCCTTAGTGACCTGCTTTAGCCACTTCACACGACACTTCAGAGATGTGTCGGTTTTTTCCTATTTCCATTTTTATTGGTAGAGTGTATCATTTCCCTCCTGATGCGGCTGACGATCCGTCAAAGCCTAAGATATCAACTGAATTGTCGTGTTCTATAGAGGGAACGCCAAGGTCTTCAACTAGCTCCTTGTTGATAAGGAACACGTTGGATCCCGAATCTAATAAGACTTTAACTTTGTATCGCTTATCGTGTATATGGATGTAAGCGATCCCCTCCAGACAGTCGTATCGTTTTGGTTTCGGAGCTTCTAACTCCATGCGCTTAGCGCGGACAAGATTTTCTTGGTTCTTTCATTTAGGCATCGTCGGTGTTGGGTGTAGGTAACAAGATGTTTGTTACTATGCCCGCGTAGTTTCGACCATTGAGGTCTCCTTAGACAAACTAGGAACTTTTTAGCTCTAACAATCTGGGTCTACATACTAAAGCGGCGTTTCCCCGATGCGCTCTTTGTGCATGACCAGTTTTCAGGCTGGATGCATTCTCCCGACACACCAGACCTAGGCTCATAGCAGACTTTCGGGCGGTTATTAACCATTTTACTTCCCTGGTGTGGGGTTCCCACTTTCACCGAGTCCTTTCCCTTAGGCTTTCGGTTATCCGTCCAGCTCCCTCAAAGGGGCCTTGCACACCAAAGCGGTACATCCCTATCCCACACTCTGGCTCGAAGGCAAGATAGTACATAGGTATAATACGACTCAGACTCGTGTGGTAGGTGGAAGGGCCCACGTTGGTTGTCCTCCTGTCATATATTGTTATCAGGTAGATCTTGCCTTGCTATGTCCCAACTTCTTCGGTATAGTAACTTGCTTGCACATGGGTAGCAGGCAACCACCAGGTGACTCGAGGAACTTTGTACTGTTGGCTCCCCGGCCATGTGGGCAAGTTAACTATCCTCTCTTTTTGATCAAGACTCTCCATATATTGATTCTTGTGTTCAAGCTCGTAAGTCTCTTGTGGGGTCCCTTCACTTAGAGCCTACTTGCATTGATCCGGAAAGGAGAGACTTGCTTTGCGCAGCTTTGATCATTTTGAGTTTCGACTCCCGTAGTTGCACATAGACTACTCGATCCCCGTCGTGGTTGGTACCCAATACACCGCTGCCAAAGGGGGTTCCCGTTTCGATTCCAGTTTCTTTAGGATACTGAATACCCAATCGCCGTCGCCGTTGGTGCCAATGAACTGACCTAGGTCAGTTCTTCGTTGTCTGCCAGTTCATAGATTTTATTCACTCGGGCTAGGTGCTGAACAGTTGCGACTTTGCGAGCTAATTTAGGCTTTACAATAGCCAATCTTCCTCATCGAATTCCCATTTTTATTGGTCTTGAGGTGACCGTTGCCGCCAATATATGGGCCTCTCCCCAACAGGTCCGATACCTGTGGTTTTTCTTTCCACAACGTGTGCAATCTCCTTCTTTCCTGCGCGTGTCTATCACACTCTGCGGAATACCGGTAAGCGCCTGTGCGAAGTTTGTGTGCTTGGTTTTTGTCGCACCTCCCCACCTTTTCAGGGGCTTTTCCGCTTCCTCGTCTCTTTTCCTTTTTTGTGGTGGGGCTCCCCCTCCCTTGACAAAAGGTTTAGTTTCCCTTTGTCACTTCGGTTTAGTTTCCCTTTGTCACTTCGGTTTAGAGTCCCGTCGGTCCTCTCTTTTGACCTATTGGACTACTTTGGGCTTTGACAGTTTGTCACGCCCAATTCTCTCTCTTGCCAGAAGTCCTTTTTGTGACCGACCGCACAGCCTTAGCGCCTCCTCCCATTCTTGATCCGTTGTATATTGCAGAGCTGACCATCTGCGGACAATTTGTGTGCGAAGTTCATTTGCGACTTCCTCCCTCCAGGATTCTCCGGTCATGCGTGAGCGAATGTTATAGTTGTGCATGATCGTTAAGTGACGTTCAATGCTACTGTCGTACTCGACTAGTTTCATCGCACGAAGTGCTAGTCGTTCGGCTTCTACCGGAGCGAACTCTTTGATCATATCATGTTCAAAGCGGGTCGATGTCACTAGTTCCAGTTGCTGGGTTTCCCCTTGAAGCCCGTCCATCGCCTTCCAGTACCATATGGTATAAGGAATGACTATCTCTCCTTTTGTACAGCTGAGCGCATATATGACATGTTCTCTGGCATCGTCCCAGATTCGCGGGTTCCGCTCGAAATAGTCGGCGCAATGTAGGATCCACACGTATATATCTTGTGCGGGTTTATCCTCAAACAATGGGGGTGGCTCTGATGGTTGCTTGATATTTAGCGCCATCGCATTGGCAAGTGTTTCTGCCATTCCAGACTGTTCAGGTGTTTGTCCTCGCTCGCGTCGGTTAGGACTACCTCTCAGTCTTCCTCTTTCATCATCATCATCGTCATCGTCACTCAGATCCCCTGGGTTACCTCCTTGGGCACCTAAGCTGGATGCACCAGCGGCTTCTCTGCCTTTTCCCTTTTCCCTGCATGTAGGTGTAGCGTAGTACTCCTGGTCGTCCATTTCTTGGACTGCAGCTAGGGGTGCCTGTCTTCCAGCTTCGGGACTTGGTGCGGCAGCCAACATTCTGTTTATCGACTGTTCCAATACTTTCAGAGTATTGTTAGTCTCATCATTTTGCCATTGCTACTGGCCCTGAGATGGGCGGATTTCCACCTGGCGGGTAATCTGATCTCGATGCATCAGTCCTAGGGTAGGGTTGACCTCACTTTCATGCGTAGTGCTTTGGGCGCGGAATTCTACGAATTCCGCCCGTAGACTGGGGACCATTTGTTCCAAAGTCTGGTCTCGGGCTAATGCCACTTGGCTTTCTTCCCTGAGGATTCCATGTAACCTCGTGGTTACCTCTTCATGTGCCTGTTGACGCTGTTCTTGAGCGTCAATTTTCTTTGCGACTTCTCACAATATTTCGTCTTGTATTCCCTTGATCTCAGGTTCCATGCCTGCCAGCTGCATTAACAGGAGTCCAATATCATTGTCGTGAACATTTTGTCCTTCGGCGATTTACTGTTGTACGTTAATTAATTTTAAGGTATTGTCTTGGGTAGCTCCCTTCAAATGTTTGAAGGCGATATTGGCTTGGTCGAGGGAAGTATCTATGTCCTGTCCTATTCGACCCAAGGTTTTCCAAGATGAGCAGCCAATTTAGCCAAGTTCGCAGCATGATCTCCGCCGGGTTTGGGCGTGGGGACCCGTGATATCCTATGAGTGCTCGCGGCACTTGAGGATCGATGGAAAGGTATATTTCCTCTCCGAAATGTGAGTTCATGAGGTATTGATGGGGAGGGACTCCATATAGCCTAATCATCGGTCTTTTCCGTCGTATCTGGGCGGGTGTCTATTGGTTCTCCCGCCGTTAGTCTCTTTCTCGGGTCCTGAGGTATCTCAGCCATTGTGATGCTTTCCAGGTATGCTAATTGCTCTAATAGCCCTGGATGATTGATTACTGGTACTTCGTACCAGAGTTCTCGATATCCTTTACAAGGTTTAAGGAATCGTATATAAGGTATCCAACGCTTGAGATACTCTAGAGGTGTAGGTATAAAAGGATTCGGTTGGTCCGACTCTGGACTCAAAACCTGAATCTCCATTCTTGTGAGGTTTAGGATGTACTTATTGTACATATAAGGATTTTATCAGGCCCAAGCCGATGGAATATCTGATCCGCGGATAACTGTGCTGGGGCTTTCCTTGTTCGTTTCTTCTCTTTTTAAGAAGCACGGGGTGCTCCAGTTGATTAAATTTTCCGACTTGGTCGAATTCCACTCAAAGTCCGAACAGTGCCAGGTATGATATATGCTATTGAATTGATCCCTCATTGGGATCCCGAAAGGTGTGGTGAACCACGAGGGTTCTCTGACAAACTTTTCTTCGATTTCGAATAGCTCCCGGTCGAAGAGTCCTTCGAAAGTTTGAATATAGACGGGACAGTGAGATACTTCGAAAATGTAGTCGAAGTCTGAACTGAGGGTGGAGTTTGAACGGAACACGTAGTTCATGTAGTGAGCCTTGGTAACAGGAGAACTATCAATATACTGTTAGGCGGACGCCAAACTCAAGTATATAACCGAGGGGCGTAGGCCAAAATCTTTGTTTGGAGACTCTGTCAAGGAAGGCTCTACTCGATAAAAATAAAAGTAAGGTAAAGATTTATGAGTAAAACAATTATATATTGATAAGATCTCTTCTCCATTGCTTGATTATGTCTGTAAAGCTTGGGAGGCACTTCGATATTTATGTCCCGCGTCTGAGTGTTCGATGACTACTTCTAACTACTATGCCTCCAAAGTACCACTCTGGTTTTAATACGCAACCGACCAGAATCTTATAAGTGCGAATACCGTTTGACCCTGAAACTTATCACACCCTTTCGCAGACTCGGAATAGTATTCCTCCATTGAGATGACTCCGCTATTTGTTATACCAAACAGCCATCTCCAACTTACATGTCCGCATAGACTTTTATATGACTTTACTCTTGTTGACTATTGTCCAGTCGTCTCTTCGGTCATGAAGTGATCAGGTTCATGCCGGGCCACCTAGTGCTAATCGCAAGTCCTAGCCCTACGTGTCAGCGTCTTAAGGGTCTCCGACTTATCTAGGTCTTCCATTCTGAGCATGCTTCCCCTTGGTCCGCCGGCCTCCGTAGCGGGGTCCTATTACTAGGACCAACCAACCTACAGCTGATCTCAGAAGGGTATCGGTGGATTCGGTATACTCCTAATAGCTTTCACTACTGAGATATCCTCCTAGAGTATTTCTCCGAAAACGTCCCGTCACCTTCGGCCCATAGTTTAGGAAGCCCAAGTTTGAAGCCTACTATCTCAATGCGCCACCGACGGACCTCCTCCGTTCCACTTCCCAGATGTCGCCAAAGGTCCCCTCTCATATAACCTGCGAACAGCATGCGGTCAGACGGATGGCAGCGATGTATATAGTGTTATGAAGTGGGCTTCATTAATATGACATTTTAGTTATGGGACGCAACTCTCGAAATCTCGCTAATGATGTGCTGGCCCCATGAGGGGGCCGTAGGGGGGTGTTGGCTCCGGTAAATTGAGGGTCTGTGCGCAGTTACCCTACCGTGTGTCTGTGCACATCTCTCGGATTTCCATATTCCTAACAAAAACCTCACGGCTATTTGCAAACCCATAACCGTGACAATACAAGGAAATCCTAAGAATTTCAAATGATCAGTTGAGTAGGATATGGCTTTTGAAGAGCTAAAACATCGGTTCACAACAGCCCCCATACTACATCACTTCTTCCCAGAAAGAGAACCGGCTGTGGGAACCGACGGTAGCGATTTCGCGCTCGCTTGGGTTCTTTCTCAATATTTTGAGAAAACGTTACATCCAGTAGCTTTCCATTCCAGAAAATTAAGCTGGGCGGAGTGCAATTATGAGATTCACGATAAAGAACTCCTTGCAACCCTTGAAGCATTTAAATAATGGAGGTATTACTTGATCAGAATGGAAAAACCCGTTACAGTCTTGACCGACCATCAAAACCTGCAATACTTCATTACTACGCAAGTCTGGAGCAGCCGTGAAATTTGATGGGCTCAGAAGCTAGTGGAATACAATTTCCGAATTGTATACCAACCAGGCACTAAAGGCGGAAAGCCTGATGCATTAAGTAGACGGCCGGAATACAGTCCTGAGGAGGGAGCTATGCATCGCAAATAAAAGATTTCGAAAGAAGAAAGTTTCTTGGTATCACTGGTAGCGAGGGTAGGCGATGAAGGAGAAGACTAGGATGGAGATAAGGATTTGGATTTAAAACCTGGAAGAGGTGGAAAGGAACCTATTATTAGGGTTAAGAGATTGAGCAAAAAGGCATACTTACCGACAAAGGGCTCAAGAATGGTGGCAGGACATGACCTGTATGCCATAGAGGATGACATTGTCCTAAAATATGGACAAGCATTGTTAAGGACAGGTATAGCTGTGGGGCTACGCAAAGGAACTTACATGTCACGGTTGCATGGCTGATAGTGGAAGGAGACATTTGTGGCAGGTGGTGGAAGGAGATGTTTATGGCAGGTAGTTGAAGGATATGTTTCACCATGACAGAGATATTCATCATGAGGTTTTAGTTGGATTTACTTTCACACACATGACCTATTAAGAGGTCATGGGGGCAGTGCACGAGGCCAAGGGGGCTGCACAGTTTGATTTACTTTCATGCACATAACCTATTAAGAGGTCATGGGGGCAGTGCACGAGGCCAAGGGGGCTGCGCAGTTTGATTGACTTTCACGCACATGACCTATTAAGCGGTCAGGTGGTTTACACACATGACTAATGATGCGGTCATATCATGTTTTTCAGGAGTCACGATTATGACTCATAGTTGTTTTGATTTATAAGTGGGTTGAGTGAAGGACTATAAAGGGAGGCCAGTAGAGCCTGGTAGTAAGCTCTTCACGCAACCACCTATTATACTTTCTTACCTAAACTATTAAGAATAGATTCTATTCTACCACTTCGAGAGTTCTACTACGATAGGACATGATTATTAGCGTTCAAGAAAGGAACGTAGACAACGGTCTAAGAATAATAATCAAGGTCTGGGCAAAGAGAAGAGACGAAGTAACGGAGAACTAAGGAAGAGAAGTTTTGCACTATTATAAAGAGACGAACAGAGAGCTGTTTCCTGTCGCAGGGTACATATTGATATCAGGAGATCGGTAGGATACCTAACATTTGGTTGCGTCTCAAAAAGCGACACCCAACAGCAACATGGAGGCAGAACAGACAGGAGAAGGGACGGGGACGACCCAGGCCCCACCAGCACCATTGAATGTGCTGAGCATGACGGGAGAACAACTGGAATACATGGTAGCAGGACTCAGGCCTGCACGAACATCGGAAAGACTCAAATTAAGGAACCCCAATGCCTTCGATGGAGAACCAGCCAAACTCAGGGGATTCCTGGTACAGCTTAAACTGTACTATTAAGCCAAAGAATGGACGCGCGAAAACGACAACAAGAAGATCAGATTCGCAAAAACTCTGCTCAGGGGTATAGCAGAGAAGTGGATCACTCCAATCGCAGAAGGGACCGCCCCAAGGAGTGGCACGAATGGGAAGAGTTCGAGAGAGATCTCAGAGCTCAGTTCGAGGACAAAGACAAACGACAAGGAGCAAGGAACCAGATAGAGAAGATGGTTCAAGGAAAGAATTCGGTCATCGAATTCTGGCACAATGTACAGTTGTTGGCCCCAGACTCCGAATACGATACCTATATCCTACGACGACAACTCTTAAGAGGGATCCACGAAGAACTGCCCGCATCATAGACCAACACGGAGAGAGTTTTCAACACGACGGAAGAACTGGCTCAATGGTTTGCGGAGTTCGAGAATAGGAAGAACCAAGGACCAAACAACTGAGAGAGACCAACCCGCCAACAGAATGGACTACCAAAGGCCCTAACGACCAATCTAGGAGGAGAAGCAATGGACCTTGACGCAATAAGAGGAACAACCCAATGATTCCAGAGACCAGGACAGATGTGCAGACAAGCCTGGAGACCAATATGGCCGAACCTCTCAAGGATACCAGCGGACGATTTCTGGAAGAGTAGGGACCACAATTTGTGCTTCCGCTGCGGAAAGGCAGGAGATCAAGCAATCCAATGTCCAGAAAAGTATGTCAAGATTCGAGAAATAGGGGGCTGGCAATTGGAAGAAATGGAGGGGGCTTTAAACGACGAGAGTCTCCAGTAACGAGTGGTCTGAGGGACAACCAGTACGAAAAGGCTACCAGGACTACACGAATATCGACGGCAACTAACTACAAGGCACAAATCAACACAAGGGATAACAACGACGACGAATCGGATCAGCTGATGATAAAAATCAAAATACTCACAAAAAAGCGGGATTACCGAAACCCACGCAATGGTAGATTCAGGAGCAACAGAGGACTTTATCGACAGAAAATTCTGCAATACCCACCGAATACCCCTCACGAAAATCGACAAACCAAGGAACATCTATGTGGTTAATGGGGAAAAGAGCAAGGCGGGCCCCATTATCCACGTGGCCAAAGTAGCTATGGAAACGGCATCTTATCAGGAAACGATAACATTACAAGTAGCAAATATGGTCAAACATACTGCTATCCTGGGGATACCATGGCTAAAGAAACACAACCCGAATATTGATTGGAAAAAAAAGACAGATCGACTGCGGAAGCGAGAGGTGTATCCAAGTATGCCTAAACGGATCACCAAAAATCAACGCAGTGCTGACCGGACTAGCCAGATGGGAAAACAAATACAGGCGGATCATGGAGACAAAAAGCGCAAAAGAGGATATCCGAATCCAACGCTTGGATCCTGAAGCAAAGATACCGACCAATGGGTCGAAGGGAGCGGCTTGACATGACCTGTACAGCATCTAAGAGGAAATCATCCTGGCCAAAGGGCAAGCGATGATAAAAACAGGAATAGCGATCGGACTACCAGACAGCACCTATGGACGAATTGCCCCACGAAGTGGATTTGCGACCAGGCATGGCCTAACCACACGTGCAGGGGTAATAGATGTAGACTATCACAGAGAAATCAAGGTTCTCTTGATGAACCTGAAAGAAGAAGACTGCGAAGTCAAAAAAGGAGATTGGATCGCATAGTTGATTGTCGAAAAATGGACAATAGACGACTACGAGAAGTAGACGGCCTCAACCAAACAAGAAGACCAGATCCTGGATTTGGCAGCACCGGAAAAAACACCCTCGAAGAAAACAAAGAAATACGTGTCGATATCAATTTTATATTAGCCAAGACTTTCAGAAAGCAATATCGAAAAGAAGAACAAACCGGTGTTCTCAAATAGGGTCAAGAAGAAGAAGGAACAACAATTGTTGAAACCTCGATGATCAGTACCCAGTTAGCGGTACTACAAGAAGTAACAAAAAAGAAAGCAACTCTAAGACAGCTGATACCAAGCTAATACCATGACTTCTTAGACATGTTTGAAGAAGGAGAAAGGACGGACTTGCCAGAGCAAAGAGAGGAAGACCACAGGATCGACCTTGTAGGTAGAGCACTGTTCATGAAACTTTACTCCTAGAGAGAAGAAGAGTTGAAGGCTCTACGAGATTACCTGCAGCAGAACCTGGAGAGATGATGGATATGGCCATACTCGTCAGCAGCAGGAGTACCGATATTATTCGTCAAGAAAAAGGGCGGAAAGCGCAGACTATGCGTGGATTTTCGAGGACTAAACGTAGTCATCAAGGAGGACCGATATCCACTACCACTGATCGACGAAGCATTGCATAGATTGGGGAAGGCCCAATACTACAAGAAACTAGACATCAAGGTTGCCTACCACAATATCAGAATATTCGAAGGAGACGAATGGAAAATGGCATTTCGAACATGATATACAGGTTATACAAATACTTTGTAATGCCGTTTGCACTATACAACGCACCAGCAAAATTCCAAAGATGGATCAACATCATACTCAGCAGGTTCTTGGATATATGCTGTATCATCTATCTAGACGATATCCTCATCTATTCAAGAACAATGGAACAACACTAGAAGGACATCCGAAACGTTATGCAGGCCTTAAGGGAAGCGAAGATCAAACCAAAACTAACGAAATGCGAATTCCATCAACAGGAAACTGAATATTTGGGGTTTGTCATCAACCCTATTGGAATACGAACCAACCCGGTCAAGATAGCAGCAATCGACGAATGGAAACCACCAAAGAGCGTAAAAGGAGTACAAAGCTTCTTGGGCTTTTGCAACTTTTACCGCCAATTCAATGAAGGATTCAGCAGAGTGGCAAAACCCCTATACGAGACTACGAAAAAAGATACTAAATGGAACTGGACGGACAAGCAGCAAACAGCATTCGATAAATTAAGGAACAAACTGACCACAGTACCAATACTGCGACATTTCGATCCGAAATTACCAAGCATGATCGAAACGGATGTGCCGAATTATGTCTGCTCGGGGATTCTATCACAGTTAAGCAACGACAAACTATGGGGCCCGCTGGCATTCAGGTCGAAGACAATGACTAAACCCGAATGCAACTACGACATCCACGATAAAGAACTCTTGGCGATAGTTCAAGAACTTAAGGCATGGAGAAAATACACACAGAGAAACGAACACGATATTAGGGTGGTAACCGACCACAAAAACCTCCTCGCTTTTACCATCACCAAAGAACTCAACCAACGTCAAACAAGATGGAGCGAAACCCTATCTCAATATCATATCAAAATTGAGTACTGACCGGGAAAACAAGGAGGACAACCCAATGCCCTTACCAGGAGACAAGAAGACCTACTGACCAAGGAGGACGAAAGAATCCAACCGAGAAAAAGGATTCTCTTACCAAAGGAAACGTCCTTCAAAGACGAGAAGGAAAACGAAAGAAATGAATCCATCAACGAGATGGAAACAGTAATATTATCCAATGACGACCACACAGAATGGATACGAAGCACGATGGGGAAAGATACCGAAATACAAGCAATCAGGAAAGCTTTAAGCGAAAAGTAAGAAGAAATAAAGAGGATAGCACACGGGCTATACGAAGAAAAAAAGGATACCTTTGGTACGACAACAAGATAAGGATTCCGGACGACGAACCTTTACGAACGGAAATGATAAGGAGAAACCATGACATACCACAAGCTGGACATGGTGGAACAGCCAAAACTACAGAACTGATCAGGAGATCATACTATTGGCCAATGATAAGAGATGATGTCAAGAGATATGTCAAGAACTGCGAGATATGCCAGAGGACCAAGGCAGTACCTCACACTCCATATGGATTGCTAAAACCTATCGAACCACCTGGAAGACCACGGCAATCTATTGCTATGGATTTCATAACAGGGCTTCTGGAATCGAAAGGTCATGACGCAATATGGGTCGTTATTGATTGCCTGACCAAGATGGCACACTTCATACCCTACAGAACGGACATGGACACACAACAATTCTTTCACCTCTTCAAGAATCAGGTGTTCAGAATCCATGGACTACTGAAAGATATTATATCAGACAGAAGATCCCAATTCATGGCAAATATCTGGAAAGAAATCACAAGACAATGGCACATCAAGAGGAAACTCAGCACGGCATTGCATGCGCAAACAGAAGGACAAATAGAAAGGATGAACGCCATGTTGGAATAATATCTACGCGCATACACCAATTATAAGCTGGACGACTGGGCCGATATGCTAGCAACTGCCGAGTTCGCATATAACAACGGAAAACAAGAAACGACCAAAACGACACCCATATTTGCAAACTACGGATATGATAAAATATACGAACCAGCAAAATACGACATACCCGCACAATACATCAAAACGAACAACATGCGACAATTGCATGACATATTATGAGAAGAAATATGCCAGGCATAAGAAAAACAGAAGCAATACGTCGAGCGCCACCATAAACCCGATCCCAACCTCCAAGTCAATGACAAGGTATGGTTGATACCATGGAACATACGGACGACCCGACCATCGAGGAAACTGGACAACAAGAAATTAGGACCATTCAGAATCATCGAACGCATCGGACCGAGAGCATATAAACTCGACCTTCCTCGCTCGATGAACAACACTCATCCTACATTCCACATCAGTCTCCTTGAACCTTACCAAGACAATTCCTTCGCATCACAAAAGAAACTTCCTCCGCCGCCTATAGAGAGCGAGGGCGAAGAGGAATACGAACTTGAGAAAATCATCGACTCAAGACTACACTCCAATAAACTCCAATACCAAGCCAAGTGGACAGGCTACGCGGAAGAACACGATCAAGAGTGGTACCCAGCCACTAACTCCGCCAACGCACAAGATGCCATGCGGCAATTCCACCAAAACTACTGCGACAAGTCAAGACTTATGCTGGATGGAAGACGGGGTTTGGATCAAGGAAGAAGTCAACGACAAAGATTGGGTCCAACTAGTGGACCTACCGATCAGGAAACTGAAGGAAACAGAAGACGAGAAAGCACACCAGTGTCTGTCATGGACACGGTGCTACGACGACGGGTGCCCCACCCACTACACAGAGAAGATGGGAACAAATTACTTTCCCAAAAACAGAGACAGGACACCACCGGTGTCGCCTCCGCTAGGCGATAAGAACAAGATTCCGGGTACAAAGTCTACAGGGAGGGGGGCCAAAAAATCCAAGAAAGTCACCTGGCAACAGGACCCAGCACCATCGCCAATCTCGTTGGCAACACAGGAGGATACAGTGGAAGGCCTGTAGAGGGAGCTGATCACGATCAGCGAACAAAAAACAACGGCAGAAGTAGGGAAGGAACTCTTCAAAGGCCAGGCTTTGATGTGGGAGCAGAAGGCAAGGGAATGGGAGAAAAAGAACGTGCAGCTAGCAAGAGCAGTGATGGCTCAACAGGTCAGGGCAAGTTTGCCGGAATACAAAGTTGGGAAAATGGACTCCCAACCGGAGAGGAGGGATGCGAGGATCCGCAGGTTGGAAAACCTTCAAAAAGAGAGCAAGAATTGGATGCATTGGGGAGGATGCAATATCCTGCAGAGGGCGGGAAACGAAGAGGAGGATGAGTTCCCGATGGCCTAATGTGACTTAGGCCGTGGGGAGAGGGGAGCTATTGTCACGGTTGCATGGCAGATAGTGGAAGGAGACGTTTGTGGCAGGTAGTAGAAGGAGATGTTTGTGGCAGGTAGTGGAAGAAGATGTTTCACCATGACGAAGTTATTCGTCATGAGGTTTTAGTTTGATTTACTTTCACACACATGACCTATTAAGAGGAAATGCGGGCAGCGCACGAGGCCAAGGGGGCTGCGCAGTTTGATTTACTTTCATGCACATGACCTATTAAGAGGTCATGGGGGCAGCGCTCGAGGCCAAGGGGGCTGCGCAGTTTGATTTACTTTCACGCACATGACCTATTAAGAGGTCAGGTGGTTTACAC
>JACCEG010000434.1:52082-68593 GCA_014065205.1 Tuber brumale | reverse complement strand
GCACATGACCAATGATGCGGTCATATGATGTTTTTCATGAGTCACGGTTATGACTCATAGTTGTTTTGATTTATAAGCGGGTTGAGTGAAGGACTATAAAAGGAGGCCAGTAGAGCCTGGTAGTTAGTTCTTCACGCAACCAACTATTATGCATTCTTACCTATACTTTTAAGAATAGATTCTATTCTACCACTTCGAGAATTCTACCACGATACAACTTGGTTATTAGCGTTCAAGAAAGGAACGTAGACAAAGGTCTAAGAACAATAATCAAGGTCTTGGTAAGGAGAAGAGACAAAGTAACGGAACACTAAGGAAGAGAAGTATCGCACTATTATAAGAGACTAACAGAGAGCTGTTGCCTGTCGCAGGGTACGTATTGATATCAGGAGATAGGTAGGATACCTAACATTTGGTTGCGATTCAAAAGCGACACCCAACAGCAACATGGAGGCAGAACAGACAGGAGAAGGGACGGGGACGACCCCAGCCCCATCAGCACCATTGAATGTGCTGAGCATGAGAGGGGAACAACTGGAATACATGGTAGCAGGACTCAGGCCTGCACGAATGATGGAAGGACTCAAATTAAGGAACCCTGACCCCTTCGACGGAGAACCGACCAGACTTAGAGGATTCCTGGTACAGCTTAAACTGTACTATGAAGCCAAAGAATGGACGAGCGAACACGATGACAAGAAGAACAGATTCGCAAAAACTCTGCACAGGGGTGCAGCAGAGAAGTGGATCACTCTAATCGTGGAAGGAACCACCCCCACGCAGTGGCACGAATGGGAAGAGTTCGAGAGAGATCTCAGAGCTCAATTCGAGGACAAAGACAAACGACAAGAAGCAAGGAACCAGATAGAGAAAATGGTTCAGGGAAAGAATACAGTCATCGAATTATGGCACAACATACAGTTGTTGGCCCCGGACGCCGAATACGATACGCATAACCTACGACGAGAACTCTTAAGAGGGGTCCACAAAGAATTGCATGAATCATGGGCCAACTCGGACTGAGTCTTCAACATGACCGAAGAACTGGCCCAGTGGTTCGCAGAGCTAGATAATAGGAAAAACGAAGGACGAAACGACCGCAAGAGGCCGGCCCGACAACAGAATAGACCACCGAGGGCCCTAACAACCAATCAAGGAGGAGAGGCAATGGACCTTGACACAATAAGAGGAACAACCCAATGATTCCAGAGACCCAGACAGAGGTTCAGGCAAGACTGGAGACCAATACGGCCGAACCTCCCAAGGATAACACCGTAAGAGTTCCGGAAGCGCAGGGACAGCACTTTGTGCTTCCACTGCGGAAAGGCAGGACATCAAGCAATCAAATGTCCAGATAAGAACGCCAAGATTCGGGAAATTGGAGGCCGGCAACCGGAAGAAATGGAGGAGGCTTTAAACGACGACAGTCCCCAGTAACGAGTGGTCTGAGGGACGACCAGCACGAAAGACCCACTAGGACTATAGGAATATCGACAGTGACGGAGTACAAGGCACAAATCAACTCAACGGATAACAATGATGACGAGGTGGATCAGCTGATGATAAAAATCAAAATACTTTCCAAAAACGGGATTACCGAAACCAACGCAATGGTCGATTCGAGAGCAAGGGAGGACTTTATCGACAGAAACTTCTGCAATACCCACCTGATACCCCTCACGAAAATCGACAAACCAAGGAACATCTATGTGGTTAATGGAGAAAAGAGCAAGGCGGGTCCTATTACCCACGTAGCCAAAGTGGCCATGGAAACGGGATCTCATCAGCAAACGATAACATTACATGTAGCCAATATGGTCAAATATACTGCTATCCTGGGAATACCATGGCCAACAAAACACAACCCGAATATGGATTGGGAAAAAAGACAGATCGACTTCGGAAGCGCGAGGTGTACCCAAGTATGCCTAAACGAATCACCAAGGATCGAGGCAGTACCTACCGGACTGGCTCAGTGGGAAAACGAATACAGTCAAATCACGGAGACAACGAGCGAAGAAGAAGACATTCGGATCCAACGGTTGGATCCCGAAGCAAAGATACCGACCAAAGAGTCGAAGGGAGCGGCTGGCCATTACCTGTACAGCATCCAAGAAGAAATCATCCCAGCCAAAGGGCAAGCGGTGATAAGGAGAAGAATATCGATCGGATTACCGGATAGCACCTACGGACGAATTGCCCCATGAAGTGGATTAGCTACCAGGCACGGCCTAATCACAGGAGCGGGGGTGATAGACGCAGACTATCACGGAGAAATCAAGGTTCTCTTGATGAACCTGAAAGAAGAAGACTACGAAGTCAAGAAGGGCGATCGGATAGCACAGTTGATTGTCAAAAGGATCGACAATGGAGGACTACGAGAAGTAGATGTCCTCGACGAAACCAGAAGACAGGATCGTGAATTTGGAAGCAGCGGAAAAAACACCCTTGAAGAACCCGAAGAGCAACGCGTCGATATCGACTGGATACCAGCCAAGACCTTCGGAATACTATATTGGAAAGGAGAACAAACCGGGGTTCTCAAATGGGGTCAAGAAGAAAGAGAAACGACAATCCCAGAGAGCTCGATGATCAGCACCAGGTTAGCAGTACGACAAGAACCAACAAAGAAGAAAGCAACTCGAAGACAGCTGGTACCAAGTGAATACCATGACTTCTTAGACATGTTCGAAGAAGGAGAAAGGAGGGACTTGCCAGAGCACAGCGAGGAAGAGCACAAGATCGACCTAGTGGGCAGAGCACCGTTCAAGAAACTTTACTCCTTGAGAGAAGAAGAGTTGAAGGCTCTACGAGATTACCTCCCGCAGAACCTGGAGAGAGGATGGATATGGCCATTATCGTCAGCAGCAGGAGCACCGATATTATTCGTCAAAAAGAAGGACGGAAAGCTCAGATTATGCGAGGATTTTCGATGACTGAACGCAGTCACCAAGGAGGACCAATATCCACTACTGCTGATCGATGAAGCATTGGATAGATTGGAAAAGGCCTAATACTACACAAAACTAGACATCAAGGACGCGTACCACAACATCAGAATATTCGAAGGAGATGAATGTAAAAGGGCATTTTGAACACGATACTGGCTATACGAGTACCTTGTAATGCCTTTCGGATTGTCTAACGCACCGGCAACATTCCAAAGATGGATCAACACCAAACTCAGCAGGTTCCTGGATATATGCTTTATTGTCTACTTAGACGATATCCTCATCTATTCAAGAACAATGGAACAACCGTGGAAGGAGATTCGAAACATTTTGCAGGCCCTAAGAGAAGGAAAGATAAAACTAAAGCTAACAAAATGCGAATTCCATCAACAGGAAAACAAATATTTGGGGTTTGTCATCAACGCTAATGGAATACGAACCAACCCGGTCAAGACAGCAGCAATCGACGAATGGAAACCACCAAAGAGCTTAGAAGGAGTACAAAGCTTCTGGGGCTTTTGCAACTTTTATCGCCGATTCATCGAAGGATTCAGCAGAGTGGCGAAAC
Source organism: Tuber brumale (assembly GCA_014065205.1). NCBI lineage: Eukaryota > Fungi > Ascomycota > Pezizomycetes > Pezizales > Tuberaceae > Tuber > Tuber brumale. Next base: position 65,074 of record JACCEG010000434.1, on the reverse strand, counting down.
CACTATACAAAACAACGAAAAAAGATACCAAATGGAACTGGACTGACAAGGAGTAAACAGCTTTCGACACATTAAGGAACAAACTCACCACGGCACCAATACTGTGACTCTGCGATCCGAAACTACCGATCATGATCAAAACGGACGCGTCGAATTACGTCTGCTTGGGGATCCTACCGCAGTTAGGCAACGACAAACTATGGCGCCCATTGGCATTCCGATCGAAGACAATGACCAAAGCCGAATGCAACTACGACATCCACGATAAGGAACTATAGGCAATAGTTCAGGCACTTAAAGCATAGAGAAAATACGCATTGGGAAACGAACACGATATTAGGGTAGTAACTGACCACAAAAGCCTCCTGGCCTTCACTACCACCAAGGAACTCAACTAACGACAAACGAGATAGAGCGAAACCCTATCTCAATATCACATCAAAATTGAGTACCGACCAGGAAAACAAGGAGGACAACCCGATGCCCTTACCAGAAGACAAGAAGACCTACCGACCAAGGAAGAGGAAAGAATCCAGCAGAGAAAAAGGATTCTTTTACCAAAGGAAAGGTACTTCAAAGACGAGAAGGAAAACGAAAGAAACAAATCTATCAACGTGATGGAAACAGCAATATTATCCAATGACGACCACACAGAATGGATATGAAATACGATGGAGAAGGATAACGAAATACAAGCAATCAGGAAAGCTTTAAACGAAAAGCAAAAAGAAATAAAGGGGATAGCCATCGGGCTATGCAAAGAAAACGAGAGATACCTTTGGTATGATAACAAGATAAGGATTCCGGACGACAACCTCTGCGAACAGAAGCGATAAGGAGAAACCATGACATACCACAAGTGGGACATGGCGGAACAGCCAAAACTACGGAACTGATTAGGAGATCATACTATTGGCCAACGATAAGGGATGACGTCAAGAGATATGTCAAGAACTGCGAGATATGCCAGAGGACGAAGGCAGTACGTCACGCGCCATATGGATTGCTAAAACCTATCAAACCACCTGGAAGACCACGGCAATCTATTGCTATGGATTTCATAACAGGGCTTCTGGAATCGAAATGTTATGACACAATATGGGTCGCTATTGATTGCCTGACTAAGATGGCCCACTTCATACCCTGCAGAACGCACATGGACACACAACAATTCTTTTACCTCTTCAAGGATCAGGTGTTCAGAATCCATAGACTACCGAAAGATATTATATCAGACAGAAGATCACAATTCACGGCAAATATCTGGAAAGAAATCACAAGACAATGGCAGGTGGAAAGGAAACTCAGCATGGCATTCCACCCGCAAACAGACGGACAAACAGAAAGGACCAAAGCCATATTGGAGCAATATCTACGGGCGTACACCAATTATCAGCAAGACGACTGGGCCGATATTCTAGCAACTGCCGAGTTCGCATACAACAATGGAAAACAAGAAACGACTGAGACGACACCCTTCTTTGCGAGTGATGGATACAATCCAATATACGAACCGGTAAAATACGACATACCAGTACAATCAATCGAAACGAAAAACATGCAACAATTGCATGACATATTACGAGAAGAAATATGCTATGCACAAGAAAAACAGAAGCAATACAGCGATCGCCACCGAAAGCCCGATCCCACCTCCAAGTCAATGACAAGGTGTGGTGGATACCACGGAATATACGGAGCAGCCGATAATCGAGGAAACTGGAGTACAAGAAATTAGGACTATTCAGAATCATCGAACGTATCGGACTAATTGCATATAAACTCGACCTCCTACTCTCGATAAACAACACTCATCCTACATTCTGCATCAGTCACCTCTAACCCTACCAAAACGATGCTTTCGCATCACAAAAGAAACTTCCTCTACCGCCCATCGAGATCGAGGACGAAGACGAATACGAACTGGGGAAAAGTCATCGACTCAAGACTACACTACAACAAACTCCAATACCGAGCCAAGTGGACAGGCTACTCAGAAGAATACAATCAAGAGTGGTACCCAGCCACAAACTTCGTCAATGCCTAAGATGCCGTCCGGTAATTCCACCAGGACAACCCCGACAAGCCCAGACTTCTGTCCGCTGGAAGACGGAGTTTGGATCAAGGAAGAGGTCAACGACAAAGATTGGGTCCAACTAGTGCACGTACAGATCAGAAAAACGAAGGAAACGGAAGACGAGAAAGCATACAAGTATCTGTCGTGGACATGGTGCTACGACGATGGGTGCCCCACCCACTACACAGAGAAGATGGGAACAAATTACTTTTCCAAGACAAGAGATAGGACACCACTGGTGTCGCCTCCGCTAGGCGACAAGAACAAGATTTCAGGGACAAAATCTACAGGGAGGGGGGCCAAAAAATCCAAGAATGTCAACTGGGAACAGGACCCAGCACCATCGCCAATCTCGTCGGCAACACAGGAGGATACAGTGGAAAACCCGCAGAGGGAGCTAATCACGATCAGCGGACAAAAAACAACGGCAGAGGTAGAGAAGGCACTCTACAAAGGCCAGCCTTCGATGTGTGAGCAGAAGGCAAGGGAATGGGGGAAAAAGAACGTGCAGCTGGCAAGAGCAGTGACGGCTCAATAGGTCAGGGTAAGTTTGGCGGAAAACAAAGTTGAGAAAATGGACTCCTAACTGAAGAGGAGGGATGCGTGGATCCGAAGGTTGGAAAACCTTCAAAAAGCAAGCAAGAACTAGATGCGTCAGGTAGGACGCAATATCCTGCAGAGGGCGGGAAAAGAAGAAGAGGATGAGTACCCAATGGCCTAATGGGACTTTGGCCGTGGGGAGAGGGGAGCTGTGGTCACGGTTGCATGGCAGATAGTGGAAGGAGATGTTTGTAAAAGGAGAGCTATTGTCACGGTTGCGTGGCAGATAGTGAAAGCAGAGGTTTGTGGAAGGAAATGTTTCACCATGACGAAGATATTCGTCAGGAGGTTTTAGTTTGATTTACTTTCACGCACATGACCTATTAAGAGGTCATGGGGGCAGGGCACGAAGACAAAGGAGCTGCGCAGTTTGATTTACTTTCATGCACATGACCGGTTAAGAGGTCAGGTAGTTTACACACATGACCAATGATGCGGTCACGTGAGGTTTTTCATGAGTGACAATTATGACTCATAGTTGTTTTATTTACAAGCGGGTTAAGTGAAGGACTATAAAAGGAGACCGGTAGAGCGTGGTAGTTAGTTGTTAGGCGGACGCCAAACTCAACTATGTAACTGAGGGACGTAGGCCCGAAATCTTGGATTGGAGAATCTGTCGAGAAAGGCTCATCTCGATAAAGTAAAGTAGGTAAAGATTTAAAGTGTGAAATAAGATTATATTAACAAGATCTCTTCTCCGTTGCTTCATGATATCTGTAAAGCTCGGGAGGTACTTCAATATTTATATCCCGCATCTGAGTGTTCGCGGACTACTTCTAACTACTATGCCTCCGAAGTACTACTCTGGTTTTAATACGCAAACATCCAGAATCTTATAAGTGCAAATACCGTTTTACCCAGAAACTTATCACACCCTTTTCGCGGACTCAGAATAGTATTCCTCCATTAAGATAACTGCGCTATTTGTTATACCAAACAGCCGCCTCTAACTTAGATGCCTGCATAGACTAGTATATAACTTTTTAGTCTTATTGGCTATCGTCCAGTCGTGTCTTCGGTCATGAAGTGATCAGGTTCATACCGGGCCCCCTAGTGCCAATCGCAAGTCTGAGCCCGACATGTCAGCATCTTAAGGGTCTCCGACTTATCTAGGTCTTCCATTCTGAGCATGCTTCCCTTTGGTCCGCTGGCCTCCATAGAGGGGTCCTATTACTAGGACCAACCAACCTACAGTTGATCTCAGAAAGGTGGGGGTGGATTCGGTATACTCCGAATAGCTTTCACTACTGGGATATCCTCCTAGAGTATTTCTCCGAAACATTCCCGTCACTTTCGGCCCACAGTTAGAAAGTCTAACTTTGACGCCTACTATCTCAATGCGCCTCCGCCGGGTTTCCTCCGTTCCACTTCTCAGATGTCTCCGAAGGTCCCCTCTCATATATCCTGCGAACAGCATGCGGTCGGACGGATGGCGGCGACGTATGTGGTGTTATGAACTAGGCTTCATTGATGTGACATTTTAGTTATGGGACTCAATTCTCGAAATCTCGCTAATGACGTGCGGGCCCCATAAGGGGGCCGGAGGGGGGTGCTGGCTCCGGTAAATTGCGGGTCTGTGCGCAGTTACCCTATCCTGGGTCTGTGCACATGTCTCAGATTCCCATATGCCTAACATGAGCTCCCTTCTGCCAGCCTCCCCCTCGAATGCCTTTATACCCATTTTATAATTTCTTCTAAATACATTTTAAGACTCAGTGTGGTCAGGGTAAAAAACCTTCCGCATTTACTAGGCCATGGTAGGAAATCATTTCCTCCCTATCTTACTTCTGCCCTTCCTAGCATGTCTGGATTTTCATTATGAAAATTCTCCACAACTTCCTCTGCATTTTCCATACCGGTGGCAGGCTCCCATGTGTTCTCATCTTCTGAACACTCCTGCCACTTAACGAAGTACCACAGTTCTCGCTTCTCTTGATAGCGGCTGCGCATTCATTTCCTGTAAGAACGAATCTCGTTTCTTACTATTTTCTCGACCTCCCATTGCAGATCACCGTCAATGTCCTCCGGTTCTCTAGGGGGTTGTTGACGATTATCATGAACTGATTCGCAATAGGGTTCCAATAGTGCGACATTGAATACGGGGTGGATGTTCCATCGATCGGATATGTTGAGCTTGAAGGCGCGTGATCCGCGTTTTTCCATGATTTGAAAAGGACCGTATAGCTTGGGAGTTAGCTTCTTTGATTTCCGTCTGGTTCGAAGGTTTTTTGCATTCAACATTGCTTTGTCCCCGATCTTGAAGTCCGGTTGTTGTCGGGCTTTCCAGTCATAATATTTTGACATTCCTTCCCGTGTCCTTTCTAGCGACCCTCTTGCTTGTCCATGTATCGTCTTAATCCAGTTTGCATAATGCCTTGCTCCTGGATTTTGAGCTTGGCGCTCCTTCATCCACTCTGTCTGTGGATGGAATCCATAGTTCGCATAGAATGGCGACATCCCGTGAGCGTTAGTTGCGGAGTTGTTATTGGCATGTTCAGCTAGTGGTAGAAGCTGATACCAGTCATCCTGGTCATAATTGACAAAACTTCGAAGGTAACCTTCCAATACTTGGTTGGTATGTTCGGTTTGTCCGTCTGTCTGATGATGGTATGCCATTGACATTCTTCGCTTAATTTCCCGCACCTTGCAAAGGGATTCCCAAAATTCTCCCGCAAACTTTGAGTCCATGTCCGAGACGATTTCGGTTGGTAAGCCGTGCAGCCTCCATACTTCTTTCAGAAATGCTTCTGCGACATCCTTGGCCCTAGCTGAGGTCTGAAGTCCGATAAAATGTGCCATCTTTGTGAATCCATCGACTACTACCATTATCTGAGTGCATCCTTGCGACTTTGGTAGTTGGGTAATGAAGTCCACTGAGATGGACACCCATGCTGCGCAGGGTATTTGCAGTAGTTGCAATAATCCGTACTTAGCGTTTCTAGGCGATTTGTTATGTTGGCATTCATCGGAGGATCGTACGTAGTTGTTGACCCATGCCGCAAGTCCTTTCCGGTAGAAGTCTCGCATGATTATTTCCCAAGTTTTTTCTTGTCTGTAATGTCCTGCAATCTTTGCATCGTGACATCCTTCTGCGATCTTGGCATATAGCGCCCGACTGTCTGGTACAAATAGTCCTTGCTTATAATATAGTAAATCGTCGGTCAAGGTCTGGTCTTTGGAAAAATCTTTTCCTTCGTCTTTTAACCAGATGAGTTCATCCATCCGTTGCCTCCAAGCGGCGTCTGACTCGATTGCTGCCTGTATCTCGTTTAGGAATTCAGGATTGAACTGCTTCATACCCTTTTGCAGGATAATAGCATTTGATATTAGAACTTTTTAGGGTACTTCTAAAATATCGTACCAATGTTCGTTGTCTTTGGCCAATGCCTGTAGGTAGCTGATGCTAGGTTCCTGTTCCTTGACGATCAAGGATCTTGTCGCTATATCGGTACTTCCAAATCCCATGGTTCCTCGCTCCGTTTCTTCCAAGTAGTCGACTTCCATCATGTCCGAGATGTTGACCTTTTCTACCACTAGTTGAGCTATGCGATCGCCCATTCTTAATTGGCAGTCTACATCTTTATGGTTGAAAAGTACGACTTTGAGTTCGCCGGTGTAATCAGCATCCATTACTCCTGCGCCGGTAAAGATTCCGCTTCGAACCGCTAATCCACTTCTTGAGGCAACTCTTCCGTAAGTTCCTTCGAGTAGCCCCACAGCTATACCCGTCCTTATTAATGCTTGTCCATATTTCGGGATAATTTCATCTTCTTTTGTGTACATGTCATGTCCTGCCGCCATTCTTGAGCCCTTTGTTGGCAAGTATGCCTTTTTGCTCAATCTCTTGACCCTAATAACGGGTTCCTTTCCACCTCTTCGATGTTCCAAATCCAAATCCTTATCTCCATCCCAGTCGTCTCCTTCATCGCCTACCTTTGCTACTGCCGTCAGCAAGAAACCTTCTTCTTTCAAAGTTTTCTGTTCGCGATGCGTAGCTCCCTCCTCAGGATGGTACTCCGGCCGTCTGCTTAGTGCGTCAGGCTTTCCGCCCTTTGTCCCTAGTCGGTATACAATGCGAAAATTGTATTCTAGCAACTTCTGAGCCCATCGAATTTGAAGGCCACTCCAGACTTTCGAGGTGAGGAAGTATTGCAGGTTCTGATGGTCGGTAAAGACTGTAATCGCTTTTTCCATTCTGATCAAGTAGTGTCTCCATTCCTTGAATGCTGCGAGGATTGCAGGAAGTTCTATATCATGAATCTCATAATCACGCTCCGCCGAATTTGGTTTTCTGGAATGGAAGGCTACTGGGTGTAACCTTTTCTCAAAGTATTGGGAAAGGACGCAGCCGAGTGCAAAATCGCTAGCGTCAGTTTCTACCACTGTTTCTCTTTCTGGGAAAAAGTGGCAGAGTATGGGGGCTGTTGTGAATCGGTGTTTTAGCTCCTCAAAAGCTGTATCCTGCTCAGCTCCCCATTGGAAATATTTCGGATTTCCTTGTAATATCTTGGTTATGGGTTTACAAATCGCCGAGAAGTTTTTGATAAATCGTTGGTAGCAGTTAACAAATCCCATAAATACTTGTACTTCTCTAACCGACTTAGGTGCTTTCCAAACCATTATGGATTCCACCTTTGGTGTGCTCATAGACACCCCATCGACTGCCACCATATAGCCTAGAAACTCTACCTCCGTGGCATGGAAAGTCAATTTTTTCAGCAATACCGCTAATTGAAAGTCCAATAGACTTTGTAAAACTCTTTTAACAGCTGCAATATGTTCCTTCTCATTTTTTGAATAAATGAGAATATCATCAAGGTAACATACGACCCCAATGTCAAGGTATTCCTGAAGAACTTGGTTCATCATATCTTGGAAAGTTGCCGGAGCGTGGACTAATCCAAAAGGCATGACCTTATATTCGCAATGTCCGTATCTTGTACAGAATGCGGTTTTCCATTCATCTCTTTATTTTATCCTAATCAAGTGGTAGCCATCGTTAAGGTCTAACTTGGTGAAGATCTTTGCGCCGGCTACTCTATCTCTGAGTTCAGACATTAATGGAAATGGATGCTGGAGGAGGATAGTAATCTGATTTAGATGTCGTTAATGCACAACCAGACGTAGTCTGCCATCGGGCTTAGGTACGAATAATATTGGTACTCCTGCTGGTGATTGACTCCTGGTGATTTTTCTTTGTTTGATCATCGTTTCCAGGTATTCCCATAACACTTCAAGCTGTTTTTCGGATAGTGGATATATTGGTCCTCAGGGGGGAGCTGATCCTAGAATCAACTTACTTTCGTGATCGAATGTCCGTCTAAGAGCTAATCTTTCTGCAGTTTGCGCTTCAAACAAATCTTTGTAATTCCAGTATTCTTTTGGTAATGATTCGAGTTCCACCATATTCTCCATGGCTCCGATTCTTCCGATGCGACAGGCATTAGGGTCCCAAGCAACGGATTCGTTGTATTCAAACATATCCGCTATTCCTTCATCTTCCTCTACACAGTTTTCGCAACATTTTACAGAGAAAGTCCAATTTTCTGCATCTTCTATGTGAGACACTTGGTGTTCATGATGCCACCAACCAAACGGAATTATCATTCCATAGTGACCTGCTTTAGCCACTTCATAAGACACTTCTGAAATGTGTCGATTTTATTCTCTTTCCAATTTTATAGGGAGAGTGTAACACTTCCCTCCAGAGGCGGCTGACGATTCGTCAAAGCCTAAGATATCAAGTGCATTGTCGCGTTCTAGAGAGGGAACGCGAAGGTCTTCAACTAGGTCCTTGTTGATAAGGAACACTTTGGATCACGAATCTAACAAGACCTTAACTTTGTATCGCTTATCGTGTATATGGAGGTAAGCGATCCCCTCCAGACAGTTGTGTTGTTTTGGTTTTGGAGCTATTAACTCCATGTGCTTAGCCCGGATAAGATTTTCTTGGTTCTTTCGTTTAGGCATCGTTGGTGTTGGGTGTAGGTAACAAGATGTTTGTTACTACGCCCGCGTAGTTTCGACCATTGAGGTCTCCTCAGACAAACTAGTAACTCTTTAGCTCTAACAATCTGGGTCTACATACTAAAGCGTCATTTCACAGATATGCTACTGCGCACGACCAGTTTTCAGGCTGGATGCCTTCTCCCGACACACCAGACCTAGGCTCATAGCAGAATTTCGCGCGGTTATTAACCATTTTACTCTCCTGGTATGGGGTTCCCGCTTTCACCGAGTCCTTTCCCTTAGGCTTTCGGTTATCCATCCAGCTCCTTCAGAGGGGCCTTGTACACCAAAGTGGTACATCCCTATCCCACACTCTGGCCAGAAGGCAAGAACGTACATACGTATAATATGACTCAGACTCGTGTGGTAGGTGGAACGGCCCGCGTCGGATATCCTCCTGTCGTGTATTGTTATCAGGTAGATCTTGCATTGCTATGTCCCAACTTCTTCGGTATAGTAACTTGCTTGCACACAGGTAGCAGGCAACCACCAGGTGACTCGAGGAACTTCATACTGTTGGCTCCCGGGCCATGTGGGCATGTTACCTATCCTCTCCTTCGATCAAGACTCTCCATATATTGATTCTTGTGTTCGAGCTCGTAAGTCCCTGGTGGGGTCCCTTCACTTAGAGCCTACTTGCATTGATCCTGAAAGGAGAGACTTGCTTCGCGTCACATTGATCATTTTGAGTTTCGACTCCTGTAGTTGCACATGGACTACCCGATCCTCATGGTGGTCAGTACCCAATACACCCCAGCCAAAGGGGGTTCCCATTTCCATTCCAGCTCCATTGGGACACTGAATACCCAAATACCATTGCCGTTGGTCCCAATGAACTGACCTTGGTCAGTTCCTCGTCATCCGCCAGTTGCCAGATTGTATTGACTCGTGCTGGGTTCTGGATGGTTGCGACCTTGCAACCTAATTTAGGATTTACAATAGCCGATCTTGCTCGTCGAATCCCCATTTTTATCGGTCTTGAGCTGACCAATGCCGCCGATTTATAGGCATCTCCCCAACACCTTTGATATGCGTGGTTTTTCTTTCCACAATGTGTACAATCCCCATCTCGCCTCCAACTGTCTATCACATTCTGCGGGATACCGGTATGAGCCTGGGCGAAGTTTGTGTGGGTGGTCTTTGTCGCACCTCGCAACCTTTTCCTGGGCTTCTCCGGTTCATCGTCCCTTTTCCGTTTTCGTGGTGGGGCTCCACCTCCCTTGACATAAGGTTTAGTTTCTCTTTCTCGCTTTAGTTTAGTGTCCCGTCGGTCTTCTCTTTTGACCTCTTGGACTACCTTGGGCTTTGACAGTTTGTCACGCCCAATTTTCTCTCTTGCCAGAAGTCCTTCTTCTGACCGACCACACAGCCTTTGCGCCTCCTCCCATTGTTGATCCGTTGTATATTGCAGAGCTGACAATCTGCGGACAATTTGTTTGGGAAGTGTATTTTCGACTTCCTCCCTCCAGGATTCTCCGGTCATGTGTGCACGAATGTTATGGCTGTACATGATCGTTAAGTAACGTTCAATGCTACCGTCGTACTAGACTAGTTTCATAGCACGAAGTGCCAGTTGTTCAGCTTCTACCTGAGCGAACCGTTTGATCATATTGTGTTCAAAACGAGTCCATGTCGCTAGTTCCAGTTGTTGGATTTCCCCTTGAAGTCAGTCCATAGCCTTCCGGTACGATATGGTATAAGGAAAAACTATCTCTCCTTTTGTACGGCTGAGCGCATATATGACACGTTCTCGGCATTGTCCCAGATTCGCGGCTTCCGCTCGAAATAGTCGGTACATTGTACGATCCACACGTATATATCTTGTGCGGGGTTATCCTGAAAGAATAGGGGTGGTTCTGATCGTCACTTGATATTTAGCGCCATTGCGTTGGCAAGGGTTTCTGCCATTCCAGACTGTTCTGGTGTTTGTCCTTACCTTCTCCGCCTAGGACTTCCTCTCCTTCTTCCTCTCTCATCATCATCATCATCATCGTCACTGGGATCTCCTGGGTTGCCTCCCTGGGCACCTGAGGGGGATGCATCAGCGGCTTCTCGTCCTTTCCGCTTGTCCCTGCATGTAGGTTAGGCGTAGTACTCCTCGTCGTCAGTTTCTTGGACTGCGGGTAAGCGTGCGGGTCCAGCAGCTTCGGGACTTGGTATGGCAGCTAACATCCTGTTTATGGACTGTGTCAATACCTTCAGGGTATTATTAGTCTCGATATTCTGCTGCTGCTACTGGTCCTGAGATCAGCGGATTACCGCCTAGCGAGTAGTCTGATCTAACCGCATCTGTCCTAGGGTACGGTTGACCTCCCTTTAACGCGTGGTGTGTTGGGCGCGGAATTCTTGGAATTCCGCCCGCAGACTGAGGACCATTTGTTTCCAAGTCTGATCTCGGGCTAATGCCGCTTGGCTTTCTTCCCCAAGGGTTCCGTGTAACCTCGTGGTTACCTCTACATGTTCCTGCTGACGTCTTTCCAGGGCGTCAATCTTCTTTGCCACCTCTCGCAGCATTTCCCCTTGTATTCCCTTGATCCCAGCTTCCACGCCGGCCCGCTGCATTAACAGAAGTCCAATATCATTATTGTGGACATCTTGCCCTTCGGCGATTTGCTGTTGTACCTTAATTAATTTTAAAGTATTGTCTTAGGTGGCTCCCTTCAAATGTTTGAAGGCGATATTGGCTTGGTCGAGGGAAGTATCTATGTCCTGTCTTATTCGACCCAAGGTGATCGCAAGACGGGCAGCCAATCTAGCCAAGTTCGCAGCATGGTCTCCTCCGGGTTTGAGCATGGGGGCTTGTGATATCCTATGAGTGCTCGCGGCACTTGAGGATCGATGGGAAGGTATATTTCCTCTCCGAAATGCGGGTTCATGAGGTGTGGACAGGGAGGGACTCCATATAGCCGAACCATCGGTTTTTTCCATCGTATCTGGGCGGGTGTCCATTGGTTTTCCTGCCGTTATTCTCTTTCTCGGGTCCTGAGGTATCTCAGCCATTGTGATGCTTTCCAGGTATGCTAATTGTTCTAATAGCCCTGGATGAGTGATTACTGGTACTTCGTACCAGAGTTCTTGATATCCTCTAAAAGGTTTAAGGAATCGTATGTAAGGTATCCAACGCTTGAGATACTCCAGAGGTGTAGGTATAAAAGGATTCGGTTGGTCCGACTCTGGACTCAAAACCTGAATCTCCTTTTTCAAGGTTGGGAATGTACTTATAGTACATATAAGGATTTTATCAGGCCCACGACAAGGGGATGACTGGCCCCCGGATCTCTGTGCCTTCCTTCTTGTTATCGGAGTACTGGGTACTCCAGTCGACAAGGTTTATCCACTCGGTAGAACTCCACTCCAAGTCCGGTCCATACCAAGTACGGTATATGCAATTAAATTAATGCCTCGTTGGGATCCCGAAAGGTACTGTGAACCACGAGGGTTCTTGAGTGTATTCTTCTTCGATCTCAAAGAGCTCCCTATCGAAGACGTCTCCGAATGTCTGAATATAGATGGGACAGTGAGGTGCTGCAAAAATGTAATCGAAGTCTGAGGTGAGGGTGGAGTTTGAAGTGAACTCATAGTTCGTATAGTGAGCCTTGGTAATAGGAGAACTATCAATATACTGTTAGGCGGACGCCAAACTCAAGTATGTAACTGAGGGACGTAGGCCCGAAATCTTTGATCGGAGAATCTGTCGAGGAAGGCTCGTCTCGATAGAGTAAAGTAGGTTAAGATTTAAAGTGTGAAACAATATTATATTGATAAGATCTCTTCTCTGTTGCTTCATGATGTCTGTAAAGCTCAGGAGGCACTTCGATATTTAAATCCCGCCTCTGGGTGTTCGCGGACTACTTCTAACTACTATGCCTCCCAAGTACTACTCTGGTTTTAATACGCAAACGTCCAGAATCTTATAAGTACGAACACCCTTTGACTCTGAAACTTATCACACCCTTTTCGCGGACTCGGAATAGTATTCCTCCGTTAAGATGACTGCGCTATTTGTTATACCAAACAGCTGCCTCTAACTTAGATGTCCGCATAGACTTGTATATGACCTTTTAGTCTTGTTGACTATCGTCCAGTCGTCTCTTCGGTCATGAAGTGATCAGGTTCATGCCGGGCCGCCTAGTGCCAATTGCAAGTCCAAGCCCGATGTGTCAGCGCCTTAATGGTCTCCGACTTATCTAGGTCTTCCATTCTGAGCATGCTTCCCCTTGGTCCGCCGGCCTCCGTAGAGGGGTCCTATTACTAGGACCAACCAACCTACAGCTGATCTCAGAAGGGTATGGGTGGATTCGGTATA
>JACCEG010000434.1:13943-48994 GCA_014065205.1 Tuber brumale | reverse complement strand
TAGTAATAGGACCCCTCTACGGAGGCCGGCGGACCAAGGGGAAGCATGCTCAGAAAGGCAGACCTAGATAAGTCAGAGACACTTAAGACGTTGACACGTTGGGCTCGGACTTGCGATTGGCACTAGGTGGACCGGCATGAACTTGATCACTTCATTGACCGAAAAAACTACTGGAACGATAGTCAACAGGACTAAAGCAATATAATAGTCTATGCGGACATCTAAGTTAGAGACCGCTGTTTGGAATTACCAATAGCACAGTCATCTCAACGGAGGAATACTATTCCATGTCTGCAAAAGGGTGTGATAAGTTTCAGGGTCAAACGGTGCTCGCACTTATAAGATTCTAGACGTTTGCGCATAAAAGCCAGAGTGGTACTTCGGAAGCATAGTAGTTAGAAGTAGTCCGCAAACACTCAGACGCGGGATATAAATATCGAAGTGCCTCCCGAGCTTTACAGACATCATCAAGCAACGGAGATGAGATCTTATCAATATAATATTGTTTCATACTTTAAATCTTTACCTTACCTTATATTATCGAGACGACCCTTCCTCAACAGATTCTCTAATCAAAGATTTCGGGCATACGTCCCTCAGTTATATACTTGAGTTTGGTGTCCGCCTAACACATAAATCCTGTGAACAGAATAGGGTCAGACAAACTGCAGCGACGTATATGGTGTTAAGAAGTGGGCTTCTTTGATGTGACAATTTAGTTATCGGACACAGCTCTTCAAAATCTCAAAAATCACTTGTGGGCCCCAGAAGGAGGCTGGAGAGAGGTGTTGGTTTTGGTAAATCGAGGGTCTGTGCACAGTTACCCTACAATGAGGTCTGTGCACTTTTTTGTCTCAGATTTCCATATGCCTAATATATGAAAATAGCGTACAGATGAAGGAAGAACTATTTAACCTTCGACACTCACAGTTAAGAAATGTAATCGAGCAGATATTTGGTGTTCTAAAATAGCCTTTTCTTCTACTTCAATCTGCACCCAAGTATCCATATGATATACAAGTTAAACTTGTATTTGCCCTTACTGCTTTATATAACTTCGTACGAAAAATTAAACTAGAGGATAGTCACAGCTTTGAAGAGGAGGAAAGATGATATTTGTTGAAATTTCTCATTTATTCGTTTGATAAGTATATTTCTTTTAAATAACTTGTATTTCTCTCTTTAGTTATATTTTGGTTTACCTATAGATTAGGAACATTACTGCAGCTAGAACATATACAATGGGTATTTTGTTTATATTTCATAATAATAATGGGGTAATTGGATATATATTTTCTTATTGCAGGTGTGGGATGTTTTGGTTATTTTCATTTATGTACTGTGACCTTTGCAGAAGGTGCAGTACATGTTTATTTTTGGCTTAAAATCTCACACACTATTACGATTTATATATCTTTTTCTTTGGGCTCTTCTTGGCATTTTTTCAGGGTCAAACTTGTTTGCACTTATGTTTCTTACAAAGTTTTCCCATTTATTTCTTTTCTTCGCTTAAGTATGTGTACGTGTCTATATAACTGATTACTACTCCAAGTATTAGAAAGAATCAATGACAAGAATTACTACCAACCTACTTTCCTACTACCATACTCCTCACCCAAGTGTGCCCACAGTATATCTTTAATACTGTGCTGTATTATCGCACTCAAGCTATTAAGATTGTGACACTATATACAAATTTAATAGATTGATGGTCTTTGGAGACCAATTCACTACAGAATCAGGAATGAGCAAGAAGCTAGAGCCCTGATGGTGAGGACCATTTGAAGTACTGGAATATGATAGTCATATACAGAACAACACTATTAAAATAGATGTTCAGATCTACCAATCAAAGGAAGCCATATTCCACTGCTCAGTGGTTAAGAAATTCGCGGAAAATAACACTACCAAACTCCCAGGACGATCCTATGTAAAGCCAGCATCTATATTGGTTGAAGAAGTTCCAGAATGAGAAGTATCACAAATATTGGACTATGACCAATATTATACGGTAGATCAGTTCCGTGTCAAATGGAATGGATATCCAAACTCTAAAAATAGTTGGGAACCTATTGAAAGCCTACAGTATCCAATGGAGAAAAACCAGGCCTTGTGGACTGACAATTGCCTTCATGATAAATTTCCAGTTATTACTGGATTCATTGATAACCAATTTTCGCCAACATCACCTGATGTAGGACAGTTCTATGATGTTAGAAGATTGGACAAGGGCTTTTGGTACCTTTACTTTGAACGCAATTATAATGATTCTAGGGTATCTTATGATGAAGAACCAATTCACTCTTGGGATTGAGGTGGATTGGATTTTTAATTTTGTTTCTGAAGAATGAAATTGCGATTTTGTTTTGAGGATGTAACCGATACTGGTTATTTGATTACTGATATAAGGATTTAAGGCATCCAAATTGAGAAGGCTTATGAGGCTAGGCTTGTTAGGCTGGCGAGGTTTTTATGTTTTGTTTTATGTTTGACTTAAGGCATGGATTGGTGCCTAAGTTATTTGATTTTATTTAGACTACAGGATAGCTGGGAAAAGATATATTTAAAGATGCTATCCTCCTGGAACTTAGAAGAAGCAGACTTCAACAGACACAGTTCTGAATATACACAGTTGAGCAGTTACTTCCTTTCAATTCGCATTTGAAGAGCTATGAAGTCTGAAACTTAGAAAGCTAGTGATATAGTACTAGACTACTATTCAACAACCCTATAGAGATCTCTATTAGTTATATCTATATTCCACCTTTTTGGAGTTTGAGTGTAGCTACCAATAGCCCTATTGAATGAGGCTCTCACCTGGTACCCTCAGCATATTCAGGGGAATGCGTTATACTAACAAATGAATAGAATTCAAGAGATTTTGGAAGATGAAGATGAGGTTCACGACTTTGAACCAGAGATGCCATACTTGGACCAGGTTAAGGATGAAAGAGATATCATGTAAGTAGCAGCATATAGGAATAGATTATGTGGATGACAGATAATAGATGCTTAGAGAAAGTATGAATTGTTCAAACAATGGACAGATACAAGAGGAGGAAAACAACTTCACGACAAGATTTCTAATAGTATGCTCTTTTCAACTACTAGGAATGGACTTGACTGTCTATACATCCTATGAGGCCATAGAGCCAATAGCCAGACCCTCTGAGAACAAGTTATCTCAGAGATTCATAGCAAAGGATACTACAGCACCAATAGAAACCTATACTATACTACTGAATACCTTTTCTAGTCAGAAATATGAAAAGACTTCTGGGAATATGTACACCAATATGAGCTATGCCAAAGAAACATGGAATAAAGTACACTATCTAAAGGAGATACTCAGGCACTACCAGTACTCTCTGAGATATTTACCTCCTATACAATTGATTTTACATAATCTTTCAACAAAGCTGAAAAGAACAAATATGATATGGTTATAGTGGTTATCGACAAAGTAGTGGGATTTACCTAGTTTATCCCTACCTACTCAAATATAGCAGCAGAAGAGACTTTGACCCTTCTTCACCGCTATGTATTCATGCCTCATAGTGTACCTACATTACTCGTCAGTGATACTGACCCCAAATTCAGCTCCCTGTTTTGGTCTCAAAGCATGAAGTCTATGGGAATCCAGTATATCAAAGTGACCCTTGGCCATCATGAAACCAATGATCAAGTAGAAAGAAACATCAGAGAACTCAAGACAAGACTCCGGAACTTGAATGTTATCAATAAGTAACAGAACAACTAAATACTAGTACTACTACAACTAGTAGCATATGAGAATGCTAGACACTTTGATGTTCTCAATATGTCCTCCTATAAAGTAGTTTATAGATGAGAATATCCTATACTATCTACTCTCAGGATTAAGAATACTCAAGTTCCTGTATCTGATTATTACCTTAATCAACACCAAGAACTAAGGAACAATACCTATCAAGTAATCAGGACAGAAATATTCAGAAGTACCAGAGTGGCCACTAGAAAGAGGAAGACTTACAAACCAATACTTGTAGGCGGAAAATTGATGGTCTTTGGTAACTAGTTTACTACAGAATCAGGAAGAAGTAAGAAGCTAGAGCCCTACTGGTAAGAACCCTTTGAAGTACTAGAATACAATAGCCATACACAGAACTATACTGTTAAGATAGATGCTACAATCTACCGATAAAAAGAAGCAATATTCCACAGCTCAGTGGTTAAGAAATTTGTGGAAAATGATGATACCCAATTTTCAGTACAATCATATACAAAGCCAGTACCTATACTGGTTGAAGAAGTTCCAGAATAGGAAGTGAAACAGATATGGACTATTGCCAATGTTATAGGATCGATCAGTTCCTAGTCAAATAGGAAGGATATCCAAACTTCAAAAACTGCTGGGAACCAATCAAAGGCTTGCAGAATGTAATAGAGATAATCCAGGCCTGGTGGACTGACAACTGCCCTAGTGATAAATTTCTGATTATTACTGGATTCATTGATATCAAAATTTCACCAACAGCACCTGATATTAGAGAGTCCTTTGATGTTGGAAGATTGGATAAGAGGTTTTGGAACTCTTACTTTGAAAGCAATTATGATGACTCTGTGGTATCTGATGATGGAGAACCAATTTACTGTTAGGATTGATGGTGATTGAATTTTTATTTTGGGTTTTAAGGAATGAAATTGTTATTTTGTTTTGGAGATGTAACCAATACTGGTTATTTGGTTACTGATATAAGGATTTGAGGCATATAAATTGAGATGGCATATGAGGCCAGGCTTGTTAGGCTGGCAAGGTTTTGATGTTATGTTTTATGTTTGATTTCAGGCATCAATTGATGCCTAAGTTATTTGGGTTTTGCTAGGCTGCAGGATAGCCGGAAAAAATGTATTTAAGGACTGCTATCCTCCCAGAACTTAGGAGAAGCAGACTTCAACAGACACAGTTCTAAATACACACAGTTGAGCAGTTACTTCTTTTCAGTTTGAATTTTGAATAGCTATCAAATCCAGGACTTGGAGAGCTAGCAATATAGTACTAGATGGCTGTTCAGAAACCCTATCGAGATTTCCGTTAGCTATATCTATATCCCACCTCTTTTGGGTCTGAGTATAGCTACCGATAACCCTATCGACAGATGATTTCACATAGTGCCCCCCGCACACCCAGGGGAATGCGTTACAGCATGAGTCATGTCGCAATAAGACCAGTCTTAGTAAGGGTTGGTCGTAGCCAGCGCCTATTAGTATTCAACCTATGAAGGGGCACACTGCATACCTGGGTAATAGATGAATGGCACATTCTCGCCGGAAGTGTTCCTCAGTGTGAGACTTGCGCCGGCCCGGTGAAGCCGAATATTGTATTGTTTGGGGAGAGCTTGACGAGGGAGTTTCATATGGGACTTAGAATGGTCGAGAAGGCGGACTTAGTGATCACAATGGCGACCTCATTGAGCGTTTGCCCGTTTGCGGCACTTCCCGGACTGGCGTGGGAAGGGGCAGTCAAGGTGTTAATCAACAATGAGAGGGCGGGGGGGATTGGTGGCTAGGCGGATGACGTACTTTTGCTCGGCGGGTGCGGTCGGGGGGTGAGTAGGCTGGCGGAAGAGCTGGGGTGGACGGAGGACCTGGAGAAAGTTTGGATGTCTGTCGGAGGTGGGAGTGATCATAAGGCGGCGGCGGAGGCCGTGAGCAGCGAAAATGCCGAACCGGTAGACAGCATGGACGCGAAAGTCGGCTGTCTATCCATCGTTGACATCTGGAAGGACAACGTCATGAAAGACTTCTCCGCCCAGGAGACACGGATCGCCATAATGGTCGAGGCCGACCTTCGCGCGCCCGAACGGCGAAGTTAGCCCCGTGGACCAGAAGAAGCTCGAGGGGGTCGCGGCCGACCAACCAACTGGTTCTTCCAGGATAGCCCTGACGTCGATACTGCTGCCCGGGAACCGCAGCATCTGGTGAAGAAAGTGGGCAGTACGGGTGGTGAATTATTTTCATAAATGTGGGATATGGGGGTGGGGAAATTTGAATTTACAGTTTTAGCTATGCTTACTTTTTCTGTCTCGCAGTATGTTAGTTGGTCAGTTTTTTCCGTTGAGCAATAAGTATGATACGGACGATATCATTTCCCTTTTTCGCCTTAGACCCCTTCTGTTCGAGGGGGGCTCCCAGCATGAGAAACTATAGTAGAGTATAATTCGTCATGAATGATCACTCGCGTCACAACACCTACGAGGGTTTGTTGTGTGCTCATGAAGCCCTCAGATGAATTCTGCATCACACTTCTCCTCTATCCTATACTTAAACCATTGGTATCCTTCCATCTTCCCGTACATTCTACACCCCCAATCCCACTTGTTTTCATTTCCTCATGACCAACCACGCGGCCAGCTCGACGCACTTAGCGAGTTATGATACACCGGTGACTTTGCGAGAGAGGGAAAAGGGAGAAACAAGGAGGGCAGCCAGAGACCGCGGTGTTTGTCGGGACTGTAGGGTGGGGGTGGGGGTGTCAGTCTCTCTGGCACCAAGCGTCGTAGATCCGCACACCATTTTCGATATCGGATCGAATTTTGGCTAGAGATGGGCATCAAGGCTTCGGGTTTATGGCAGCACACATGGTGCTCCATCCGGAAGGAGCGGGAGTGATGGACGAAATAGTGTATGTAGAAGGAGCTGGGCCCATGGTAGTGGAAAGCGATGACCAGCGCGAGAGGAGAGGAAAAAAGAAAAAAGAAATTGATTTCGACCGGGATCTAACTGGGGACCACGAGTGTTAGACTGGTGTGATAAGCAACTATGCTACAAAACTGGGTGCCACGTCAAGTCCTACGCCCATAGTCTACCGTACACAATGTACCTGTTCACGGTCACTTGTAAACAACCGTGGTGAGATTTTTATTGTGACCCTTCTCCACCATCCAGTTACGGTACTGTACAGGCACCCAGGAATATGTTTTCGCAGTTAATTTAGGGTAACCCACAAAACAATCCCTCTCTTGCACGAAAACATATTTCCGCGGGCCTATCCGTATCCTTCTTTGCAAGGACCAGCCTAAAGCTTCCACCCTTCTAGAAAATTATCATGTAACTGCACTGGACTCGTATCATAATTTCTTTCTTGATCGCCTCACTGCTGAACACTAGTACTGGATTCCAGCTAAACATCTCACTTTCCACCGTTCGGCAGCATCTCTCCACAAGCAAAAAAGTCGTTGCCAAGGCCTTCCACCCCTTTTCATTAACGTGGCATTATTATGAGCCCCCCACCCCTCCAACCCATTCGGAATAAATTCTTTTCACCCACCACCCCCTCCCGAGCTCCAAGCATCCTCACACATGCAATTTTTAACTCTCCTCAGACATTTACCTTTCCGCCTCTGCCATCTGATAGCCACATCTCGGCAGAAGGTTTCACAATCTTTTAACTCTTGCACCATGGCGGTGGCCACCAAGGTTGTTCGATGCATTGCGAGCTTCTCTCGTGCTTCACTCAGCCCTGCTGCAATCCTACAGAGGGGATTAACAACACAGCTGCACCGCAGATTCATATCTTCAATCGGGAAGGATGGTGAGGCAGCGGTAAATGTGGATGCTGAGAATCGATGGATTGATGCGAGTAGCTTTATGCATAATACTGGACTCAAGCCTACAGAGCTTGGTGTTGGGGATGATCTGACAGCGGATGTGATGATCTCCCCTTCTACCGGTGCGTCATTTTTTCCCTTCCGTTTTCTATTCCTCACGTAGGGATTGGGAAACTAACGGCCCTGGCGAATAGGTATTCTCAATCAAACCACAATAATGGACAAGAGATCTCAACCAATCTACCTTGACATTCAAGCTACAATTCCTACCGACCCTTGCGTACTTGATACTATACTTCTCATCTATACCGGTCTCTACGGAAATTCTCATTCATGCATACCTGCCTGTCTGGAAAACAGACAAGGTGATTGATATTGCATGTGAGCATATTGCAAAGCTCAATGGAGCCCACCCAAAGGATATCATATTAACCTCTGGAGCCACGGGGTTGAATGATATGTTGATCAAGTATGGGGCTAGGTTTTACAACTTTAAGAAGCATATCATCACACTGCAGACGGATCTCAAGTGTATTTTGGATTTGTGTCGACATTTGCAAGACAAGGGGTATGATATCACGTATCTTCCCATTAAGAACGGTTTGACCAATCTGAAGCATTTGGAGAAGGAGATCCGCCCGGAAACAACGCTAGTTTCAATTACGACGGTCAATAATGGGCAGATGGAGGAGATCGGGAAACTCTATCGAAAACAGGGTGTCTTCTTCGATACCAATGGTGCGCAGGTCATGGGAAAGATTCCCGTTGAAGTCAGCAAGTGGAACGTTGACTGGATGAGCATCTCTGGTCCCAAAGTTTATGGGCTGAAGCGTATCGGAGCCTGTTATATCCACTGCAGACTAAAAGTCAGGATTGGCCCCCTCATCTCTGGCGGAGGTCAGGAACATGGTCTTCGTAGCGGAACTCTAGCACCTTCATTGTTGATTGGATTTGGAGAAGCCCACAGAATCGCCCAAGAGGAGATTAGGGTACTTCCCCTCCTTACCCGCTTCTCCTGCCTCCAAGTGACTATAATTGATATAAAAACCAGTACACACGTACATCAGAACTGTTCTTCTCCCAGCACTCAATCTACCCCCTACCATGCAAGCCGACAACTACCTGCGCAAAAGATATCACAACAAACAACCCAAACAATTCACCAGTAAGTTGATATTGGTTCATTTGTCTATGAGCACATATGCTAATGGATTACCGATTGGTGGGCAGGGACCTTCCGGACAAGGAGTCACACCAAGTCACATACGAAAAAGGGAAAGCATAAGGCTACTATCCAAGCTTCCGCGGTGGGAATTCTGGAAGCCAACTGGGCAGGTAAGTTTAATAAAATGTTTAAGTTTTGCTACTCCATTGATGCTAATGAGTTACTAATGGCTCGGTAGAAGATCCTAATACCAAGGAGGACAAGAATACGAATAAAAAACGGAGAAACCTTAAGTGGACCAATTCGTATTCGAAAATTACAATTCCTGAAGCCGAGAAGCTGTTGGGTCAAGCATTGAACATACGTGGAATTCCGGTCAAGCGGATGCTAGAAGGAAAGCATGTTTTATTGGGACCCGACATCATATTGAAGTTGAAAAGGAAAATCTATCAAGACTTGGTAAATTTAATACAAGTTGAGGGATATCCAACCGAGGCCAATCCCGACTTTAAAGAGGCTAACATAAACGACGCTGTGGCCTTTACAATCATTCCCATTATCGCTGAGTTCAAACGTGAGACTAAGCGGAAGCTACATTTATCGCGAGAGAAGGAAATTGCCTCGACCGATTCCAGTACTAGTGGTGTGGAGGAATTCATGATGATGGATGTCATATCTTACGATCAAAAGAAATATGTTTTGGTTGTCGAAGCAAAGAAAGCCTCGCTCGGGGAAGCAATAAAGCAGTGCTTTCTCTCCCTGAGGGACATGCGGGATTCTAATGGCGGCGGCACAGTTTATGGCTTTATCACCGTGGGTGATAGTTGGAGAATGATCTCCTTCGATGGAACATTCACATTGAGCAAAAAGATCGAGTTACTGTTTGATGATATGGACGAGAACGAGGAGGAATGGATGGTGGATTATTCCATCCTCATTGAATGTTTTAATGTCGCCTTAACCAATGGAGCGAAGGACCTGGTTGTGGTTGTTTGAGGGAATAATTTGTTCTACCTCACCCTGGACCCATGTTGCTAAGAAGAGGATTTCCACTTCTTCGTTTCCTTTACAAGCATAGTTGCAGAGTTTTTTTTTTTCCTTCCTTCTTGCTTCATTTCCTATGCTTTTGGGTGTCCAGGGGATGGGTCGTAATTCGACTACACCCCTCCCAGCTACCTCATTTGTCCTTGGTCCATCTCCTACCATCCTGAAGTTAGCATGTATTGCTCTGATCGCTTCACTGATTGTTTGTCCCTTTGTTATAGCTTTACTGTAGTTTTAATCAGAATTTGCAGTCTATCTCCCATTTATCATTTGCATGCATCCAAATCATGTCACTCTGTTCCCAGCCTTGAAGCACTTTTCAGAATTGAAGTTTTCTTTTTTCTTTTTGCACAAATAGCTGTGTGAGAACCTGCTAGAAGAAAAGACTGCGTCGCGGTGCAGCGGTGGCTCGGCAATGTGATATTCCAGGACAATTACACGACTGATCACTTGTAAGCAACAAATTGCCGGTTCCTGTAGTACAAGTGGGTTCTACTGAATGCTAACTAGGTTAATATCACGCATCGTTTTTCACAGATTGTGGAATACTCCATAGATAGTGTTTGGAAAGGTTAGTGCTATGATAGGAAACAATTTTGGCCCTTGGTCTCTTCCACCCCTACGAGTACTCTACTCCATACATGGTACCTACTCCGTCATATTTCTATCAGTCTTTCTCGTATCACCGCTCCCTTTCCCTAAGCCTAACATTGCTTCCGGCGCCACTAGGAAACATGTCTGCTAGTTTGGTGCTACAATCTCCGCCTCCGCAGGCATTCCGCACTTCTGCAAACCAGGTACAGGCCTCTACCCTAACCTCCGAAATCTAAACCTCTCGCACCCGGACATTTAAAACTAATAAGGGGATTTTCAGTGCCGCTCCACTGCATACCGGCACCTCAAGTGGCACGATGCATAACAAGCCCTAAACCACTCAACACCAAATCCCACCAGGGACGCTCGAGGAAAAATATTATCTGTCACAGTAATCTCGGACCGAGCCGACTATTTCGGTGAGAAGAGAAGGTCCTACGGGGGAAATTGTGCGACCCGGACGAACACGAGTGCTCGATACCAGACGGTCGGCGCTAGGTTCTCGGAAGCCAGGTAGGACAAAGGCTTAGCCACGGTTTTAAGTCCTATGGTGCAAAGTGACACAAACCTGGTCCTCGAATCAAGGCAAATGCGATCTTGAACTAGTTAAAAAAAAAAAAAAAACATTGGTGACAAAGCCACTTGATAGGATAATAGGACCTACACTTTTTTTCTTTTTTTATTAATTGTTGTATGCAAAAGTAGTTCAAGATCAAAAAGTTGGAAATTTTGGTGGGAGTGAAACAAGTAATAGAGAATATACCCAGAGACAGTCTGAAAAATACTGTGGAGAATAGGTGACGAAAACATGGTAGGAATAGATAATAAGTATAATAGATACAACAAACAGTTATCTTTCTCTTCTTTACATATATCCTTACAATTCAGAATGTATATAATTCTACCTCTGCTCTGCTTCATCCTCCATTCATCATGCCAGTGTTTTCCCTTGGTGTATCACCCAATCTCACTCACCATGTCTTGGCAATTCTTGGTAGAAACCCGATCAGTTTTACAACGGAATTGCCGTTTCACCAGAGGACCTGCCTCTACTACGATAG
This sequence comes from Tuber brumale, assembly GCA_014065205.1. Classification (NCBI taxonomy): domain Eukaryota; kingdom Fungi; phylum Ascomycota; class Pezizomycetes; order Pezizales; family Tuberaceae; genus Tuber; species Tuber brumale. The sequence goes on along the minus strand of JACCEG010000434.1, from coordinate 37,541 downwards.
TAGGCACTTTGCACCATTACGAGCAAGTGCCGGTAAGTCATCACATATCGGCACCCGGTTCCCTGCCGCCTCTCTTCCAGGTCGCGTCGTCGGTGCCGTGTGCTCTCAGCCATAGCCCCGGCATCCACTATCTCCACCAGACCTCTAATCTCCGTCAATTCCTGGCATCACGCCACGATAGGTTTAGTTTGACAGGTTAATGGGATTGCGAATACTACTAGTTGATGAGATCCAACACAGTCAGCGCACTCTGGCTTTTCCAGCATAAGGAAAGCACTTAATTCCCTCTGAACACGCGGATTAGGGATAAACACGAATTTATATCACGAAACGGTATTAGAGCCCCCGACCGTTTTTTTTCCCTAGGTCGGAGGGGTCAACCATGACGACCCCATTTGGTGTATTGATACCAGCAGTACCGTACCCGGGTACCGTTTGGACGTTGGTGATGAGATGGACAGATTCCCGGGTTGGCCGGGAGCATATATATATATATATATGCTGAGTACAGTATTGATTTTAGTATAAATGCAGCGTGATCGCTTATAAAATGCCCCACAAAAAGATTACCCCACAAAAAAAAAACAATCCTGAGTTTGCGCTGTTTTTGCTGAAATCAGTGCTACGCGACGGATATATACGTATGATTTTCCAGGCACAACCCCGTATCATCACTGTCCGTCTCATCACTAACGTCTATAACCCGAGTATTTCATCCTTGGACGCCGCTCACAATTCATCACTCGTGTGCCCTCCACTCCCTCCACTCCCTCCCAACTAACCTTGTGCGATCCTCCTGTCCCCACTCCGGTTTGAGGCATGTATCGGGTGTCAGACCCATTACTCCACACCCCTCCCCCCTAAAAAAAAATAAAAAAAAATTAAAAATTAAAAAAAAGTGAATCGATGTATAAACCCCCAGAATCCACGAAAAAGGGCTCCCAACGTCCGTACACACATACACACACACACTCTCTCTCTATCTTCCCGATCAATATTATGATCTCCTCTCCTATGGGCTCCGGTGATTATATGGGCGCTTGAATCAAGGCTTTTCCCGGAAAGCAGAGCGGTCGGAATCTGGGAGCGCTTCTTCTTCCTCTCTTCCCTCGCCACGCCCCACTCACGCGTCCCGAACTCACTCAACCCTTGTGCTCTAACTGTTTGTGTATGGTAATATACCCGTAATACACTCCAATTCGATCCAGCCCCTCACCATCTCATGCATGATACTGTAACTGTAGGGTAAGGTTTATTTATTCCGACAGGTCAAAAGGGAAATTACGAAATAGTTATCATATCATACCTGGTCATGAGATCCAACCACACTGAGGCTGTATACTGTACTAGTACAGTACTTGCCCCCCCCCACCGTGTTATCATAAGGAAAATGACTAATACTCAAACTCCCTGGATTATAGTACCGTAGAAGTGCCATTGCTGGAGATGGATGGATAGGTGGATAGATATTATAATGGAATTTACGAGTCTACTATATAGTGCAAGTTTAATAGAAAAAAAAAAAAAAACTTTTTTTTTTCCTTTTTTTTTTGCTCTCACTTTATGCCGAAAACCAAAAAAACTTTTTTTGAAAATTCCTTTTTTAGTATCATATCATATCGTACGGTTAGTGTCAGACCTTTTTTTTCTTTTTTTTTTTCTTTCCTTTTTTCCTTTCCCTTTTATGCAATAAAAATTGGGCTCTCAATTATTTATTATAACTTTTGTAAAAAAATACAAATTATGATACCTATACCTACCTAGTTTGGCAGATATGGTACTGTACTGTAGATGTATAACTAATGGATATATAATATATATATATATATATATTATATATTTCATAATCGCTTTTTATCTTGCAGACTAAACTTATATACCAGGACTATATTATATATAATAATAATAATAATATTGTTATTATAATTTGCCATAGCTTACGCTGCATGCATGTTCTTGTACCTAACAAGTAATATATGATATAAAAAATAAAAAATAAAAATAAAAATATTGTTATTATAATATTATTATGTAACCTTTTGAAAAACGACAACGTATGATACCCTCTTACGGGTCGTTGGGGGGGAGGGCTGTGAGGTACTGTAACTGTACTCTACAGCAAATTTAAATTATAAACTACTCTAAGTTACGGCAGCAACTGCCATCACCAAAATAATCATGCAAACAACTACTGTACTGTACTGTACTGTACATCGAAATCATCACGTTATCAGACAAAAAAAAAACCAAAAAAAAAACAGGAGGATACATAATTCTACCCAAGTGATTTATTGAACCATTTTGCATCTATAGTGCAGTGCAGTGCAGTACAGCACTCGAGTAGTGCCGGGTGATTAAAATCTTGAAAGAGGGGGATGAAATGGCCGTGGCCTACCGGTATTGTAACTGCTAAATACAATAGACTACAGTTGTCGTTCACTTATATTCCTGGGATCATATAATTATACTTTGTTATCTGTTTGATACTCTGATACTCTGACCGGGTTGCCCCTTCTGACTAACTTGACCACCCGCCCACATGTTCCCGGATTTATGGTAAACGAATAGCGGGGACATATGTTTCCGTGTCGGGAGACTGATTGAAAGACGATGGTCTGTCTGACGAGTACTGTACCAGACTATACACAAGGAGATTGTTCCTCCCTACAGAAGAAAAGAGAAAAGAAAAAGAAAAAGAAAGCCCATCCGACGCTCAACTACCGTCATCCGTCCAGCCCATAAAATTTGTACACCTACGGTAGTGGCCTCTCACGAGGGGGCAAGGGCGGAGACTAGGCAAGTGCAGAAACTTGATTGAAACTAACGAAAAGGAGAACCGTCGAACCAGCCCAACTAAACAACAGTGCCTAGTGAACAAAAGCAAATCCAAATCCATTATACCGTGAACTATCCATCGCATCAGCTCCGCTTGATGTTGGCTTCTATCTAAAGTTAACTGTTATGTTTTGGTTATGAGAGGGCGATGGTGATTATCTTCCCCCCATTCCTCCGTGCCAACCCCTTCCACCTCTTTTCGGCTCCGGGTTGCCTTGGGCTGCCCGGTTTCCTGGGGTGGCGGGGCCTGGCTGCGGGTTCCCACCGGGGGGCATATTGAAGACTGAACGGGTCCCAGATCCTGCGGCGGAACCTTTACCTTGAGCAGGGGTTCCTTTGGCAGGCGTAGCTTGTTGAGCACCTCCAGCCGAGGGTTGCTTGGGCTGTTGAGATTGTTGAGCCCGCGATGCCTCCTCTTCCCTACGCAACTGCGACTTGAGTTTGAACTTGCCACCCAGCGTATTGTGTTCGGCGGGGTTAAAGTCGGTCTTATCGATATTAAATTCCATCCCGTTCGGCCCATCGAAATTAATTCCGATGCGTTCTCCTGGACGTTGCTTGCGCTTTAAAACTTCACTCCTGGGAAGGCCGCTGCCGTCTGGATCGAGCTGGGTTTGTCTTCCTCCGTAGTTGACGCGAGTGAAGCCGTTGATGACGTCTGTAATTAGACCACCGGCTGGCTTTGCTCCGAGTAGAGGTTTGGGGGTTGTCAGCCGGTTGTGTTGTGCGACCCCTTGAGTGAAGCGGGTGGTTCCTAGAGCTTGCTCCAATGCCGCAAAGGGGGAGGGAGTGGCTTTAGGTTGCTTAAACGGGGATGGGTCGGCTAGTGGAGGAGGTGGAGGCGTATCCTTTGCGGGCTCCAGGTAGCCCTTGGGTCCGTAGACATATCTGGGCGCAGAGTCGGCAATAGGTCCTACCGCTCCTCCACGGTAGTTGATATAAGACTTCTCCGCAGTATTGGTGCTCCTTGGAGCTGCCGGGAGGAGACCGTATCTCACTTTTGGGCGTTCGTTCTCAAAAGGCTCAAAGGTCTTGAGAGGGCGAAGGTATTCTCTCGGGGGCATGTGGTTGGGGTATCCCGGAGGTTTAGGCGGTCCGAAGATAGTATTTCCGGGTGTGTTCGAAGCTTGCCCCTGATCGACAGACTGATTCCCAGAGCCCCCAGTGTTACAAGCGCCACCTTTTGCAGCGGCTTGTTCGAGTTTGACAGAGTCCTTCGCCGGGTGATTGGAAGGACTCCTCCCACCCGTAGTTTGTTTTCCTTCGGGGACGTAATATTTACCGAAAGATTGCTCAAAGAAGCTAGTGTTATCGTCGCCGATCCAGCCAGGGAGTTTCCCCGCGGGGGGCATCTTCCATAGCTCAGCTCGATATCCACTTTTCTTTTCTGCGAGGTCTTTGGTAACGTCCTTATCCTCTATGTACGAACCAAGCTGCTTAAAGGCCTCCACTAGAAGCCCCCGCGAGACCTCACTGTCACTTTTTCCGTGCGCGGGATAAGGGAACAATCCCGTATTGCCCGTCACAGGCTCTGGGACTTTCTCCTCATCTTCGGCGGCAATCTTCTCATTGCGGATGCGCTCGGCAATCACTCTCTTCTTTTGATGTTCCTGGAGCACCTCGATAGAAACTTTCCCTTTTGTGCCAAAAACTTCCTCGAAACGCTCTTTAAAATTGTCCTTTTCGATAGCTTTCCGGTTGCCAGGTCCGTGAGCTGGCTTACCACCTTTTGAGGTACCCCCTTGCTCACTAACCCCCCCCCTCCTCCCATAACGGTCAGTGAGTGAATGGATTCCTTCCTTATCCTGGCTGTATTTCGAGAATGTCTCGTTAAGAGCTTTGATTTCGGCGTCCGTTACGTTCAAATTTAAGTACGAACTAGTGCCTAGTTAGCTATACTACTTCCGGAACAAAACTGTAGGGGATAGTGAAGGGGCTGCATCATACTCATTAGCGTCGCTACGTTGACCAACGGTGAAGGGGCCCATGTCCAGATAAGGCTGCCGATATTGGCCTGGCCCTGCTTGACGATTGTCGATGGTTTGGGCGAAGGGACCCATTGCCTCTCTCGGCTGACCAAACGAAATGTTTCCTGGACCGGTTGGGGGAGCGATGCCCTGTTGCTGGTAATAGCTCGCGGGGATTGGAAGTCCGGGCGGGAGTGGAATCCCAGGTGGAATCCCAGGTGGAGGCTGAGCTAGCCTAGGCGGAAGTCTATCTTCGGGAGGTTGACTGACAAATAAAGCGCGCTGATCCGCAAAACCAGCAGGCGGATTGAATGCAGCGTTTCCAGATACAGCTTGGCCGGATGTGGGAGCGGCTCTCTTGGAATCTATGTCTCCAAAGTTGACCTTCTCATGACCTGCAAACGCCTTGGATGCCTTGTCTTGAACCGTCGGTGCGTACTGGACTACCTTGGAGGGCCCAATCGCCTCGTATCCCTCATCCGGATCAGCCATCTTATCGGCACCGGTCATAGTATTTTTGTTGTCGAAAGTGGTGTTGCCTTCTATTCTGGCGGCAGTGTGTGAAAAAATTTGGGTTGCTTGTTGAAGCCTAGCAGCATGTTCCCCGAAATACTGCTGGGGCGTGAGTTTCGGCCGTGGAGTATGTCCGGTTTGTTGAGACATGAGCGGGATGATTTTCTTGTTGTCCGAGTTTATTTCGAAATAGTTTGGTGCTGGTGGAAGCTCAAATTTGGGGAGTGAGGAGCTCAGGTGGTCTCGGCTGGCAGAATGAGCTGTAGTGTTCAGGGTTGGTGGTGGTGGTTGCGACGACTGCAAACCTAACTGTTGTACGTCGCCGCGTGTGTCATGAGGTTTAGAAGGAGAGGTGTCGTCAGCTTGAGAGCCAGTGGTAGACGGCCAACCAGAAAAGGGCGAAACCTGAACCTCTTCCTGCTGGCTGTGCTCGGGTCTACCACTTGTTCTACCCTTGGGTAGTGGTTGTTGTGGTGTAGGCGATTCCATCTCCTTCTTCTCACGCCCCCACTCGAAGCCAAGACTAGTCTGACCTGTCGAGTGCTCCAAGGTTGGACGAGTGATATCTGATGCTCCCGAAGTTACCGGGGTTGGATTTCTTTCCCCCAACGGTGATACAGGCCATCCTTTCGCTGGGGGACCCGACCCGCCGGTACCGATACCGTCACCTCCGTGCTCTACAGCGCCCTTCTTGTTGCCCCCATGCTCATGGCGCCAACTGAATCCACTGAGAGGGGTCCCGCCGGGAGACGCTGGTGGTCGTCCACGGCCACGTCCTCGTCCAATGTAAGGGCTGTGTCTCCGGATAGAGCCCCTCCCGAAATTGGCCGGCTGAGTAGGCGGCTTATGGAAAGAATATTCTTCCTTCTCCTCGCCCGGCTTGGAGCCGTAACCCTCAATGTGCGATCTTGTAGGGTTGGGATAGCCAGTGTTCAGCCTTTTGTGCCTGGGGCCGGATGGGGGGTAGGACGCCTTTCTCACAGGACCCTGAGTCAGGCCAAAGTGCGTATTTTCACTGCCACCAAAGGATACACTCCTCGTTATCGACTGGGACATATAATGGTTCTGGACCTCCTTCGAAAACCCGTGACTAAAGTTGCGTCGGTGGGAGAATGGCGCCCTACTGGGCCTATTGGGGACCGCGGGGGGTAAGTCTTCCTTGCGATCTTCTGTTTTTTTCATTGACGTCGGAGGTTTAGTAGGTCCCACCCCTGTCTTGCTGGTAACTTTTGCGGGGGGTTCAGCGCCAAGACTTGGGAAGTCCAGATCATAGAGCGTGGAATGGGAAACGGTATCGGCGTCTCCCACTGGTTTAATTGCTTTTGTTGCCATCTCAGCGTACGACTTGATGCTCTCCCCCGGCTTTTCGGAAGGTTCCATGGGATCCGGATGGGATCTACGCTTGAGAACCATTATGGGGCGGGGTTGGGAAGAGATCTTGCGTTGGGAAGAACTGCTGGATTCCCCTGACGCCAGTGATTCTGGAGGTGGTTGGGGTGGTGGCGGAGGCTGAGACTGCGGTGGATGACTTGGGCTTTGTGTATGAGGCTTTTGTGGGTTGTTATCGCTCATTTTGGGGAATTGAATATGTTTCGGGAGGTGGACTTCTCTAGGTAGGGGCGTATCTGTTTTTGTGCGGAGGGGGGGAGTTCTGTCGCGCTTAAGACCATTGGTTAGCTGACAATACCCACTAATTTGAAAGTAAATAGATACTAACATGAGCGATGCCTTGCTTTAATTTAGATACTGTACAGATGTACAAAGAGATGTAGTTTATGAGAAAGCTTCTGGATGAGCGCCTCTCCAAGGTCCCCAAGTATCTATTCTATACAATGGACTGGCTCGTTGCTATTGTCGCCTCATACAGTTAGCAAGTGGTACAGCGTAATAGTCCCGATGCGCTCCAAGTTCTGTAGGACGCCACGAAAAAAATAGGTACGCACAAAGTTAACAACATACCAATACGACGCGCGAAATCCCCGAGGCTCAAAGCTCCCTATCTACCTAGGCCATTAGCGACAGTCGGGGATGTCGGGGAGGTTAAGAATTCTCACGGCTCACTCAAGCAATTACACTACACTCTTCAATTGCCAGAGAGGATAAAATATCGTTGATTGCGTCTGTAAGGAGTTCGCAATTGGAAACAATGATGTCCTTGAAGAGCGCCGTTTGGTATGTGAAGGTAGTAAACTGCTTTATTTTAGTGGTGACAATTGATGAAGGTGGGGGGGGGGGTTGGGTGAGTGGAAGAGAAGCGTGCTGTGTGAGGGAAGAATGGATGGATGGAGGGATGGAAGGAGCGAATGAAAGGGAAGTAAAAAGAAGATACGATGGAGGGTAGTTACATATGGGAAAGTTATAAGAGCGCGGTCTTGGGTCTGTATGATATCAAATAGGGCTCCGATTATCATAGTGTAACCCGGCATAACTAGAGAAAGCAGAGGGGCCGAGACCTTGCAGTAATGATTGATATACAGTCACTGTGGCGGCGGCGGCGGCGGCGGCTGTGGTGGCTGTGGTGGCAGTGGCAGTGGCAGCGGTATTATGATAGTAGTTGTGATATCACTACAGTAGCAGTAGAATGAATAGACCCTCGCATGTCAATTACTTCTACTCTGCCAGTCCAGCATTTCCGGGCTAGGAAACCGGCGAAAAAAAAAAAACCTCCCGATGGGGGCTATAAACCATGAATGTATCATAAACTCACAGATCTATTATCTATCACCCTAGTCGTCGGAGAGGCCGGGCTCTTCTTATCAAATAAGGATATAGTCTAGTCACTGAGTGGTAAACTAGTAGAGCTGACAAGACACAAATAAGTCTGAAACACCAGGAGTAAAACGCGACCACCAAGTAATGACGAATTAGTAGTTGCGGCGGCGATAGCGGCAATAGTAGCAATAGCAGTACCATAGCAGTAGAAGCAACAGCAAGCTCTTCGCGCGCCAACCATCTAAATTCAGCCCTGACAGGAAGGCCAACCCCCCCCCCCCCATGAAACTAGTAAATTGAGAAAAACAATCTCGCCAATCCATCATCCACCAGCCCTGCGAAACATTGTCTAATATATGAGGCACTCTTATCCTCCCGAGCATTCTCCCGAATGTTTGGGTATATTCGGTCGTCGTCATCGTCGCCGTCGCCGTCGTCAATCATAGCTTCCGAAAACGGGTGCGTAGAGAGGGAAGGAAGGAAGGAAGGAAGGAGCTATCATAACAGGCAGCATAAAATAATAAAACATACTTAGGGGGGGGCTTTACTCGTTATCATTGAGGCTGTTTGTCTTTTTTTGTCTTCTTTTTTCACAGTTCCGAATTGAAGAAAGGGTTTTTCTCGCCACCGAAGATTATTGATTAAGTTCTCTCTACCTATCATAGCTAAGAGAGACATGAACGGTATAATTATGTATGATATACACCCCATCTTGGTGACCCAAGTTATTAAGTGGAATGTCAAAGCTCCACACGCACCCCCCATATTAGCAAAATAGTGGGCAGGAAGTTCACTCCCCGCTCTCGTTACTTAACCTAAAGAACTATTTTTTCAACATTCACCCTAAGGTGAAGGTCGAGTGATTGCGCATGATGTACCCACTCCCTGGGAGAATGGTTAAGAGGATTGGAGAGGGGGGGGGGGAATCTTCAAAAGAATGTTATATAACACCCCGTTTACGAAAAAAGTTCAATTTTTTTTTTTTCATGATATTAGACCTCTTGGGAAAGATATGATGTGGTTCTATGACAAAGGGTTAACAAATGAACCATCCCCCCCCCCCCGCCGGATAAGATGGTATATTTCAAGCTATCATAGGTGAATTGGCCCGTGGAAGAGGTTGAAACATGTACAAAGGAAATAAATAAATAAATAAAAAAGGCAAAAAACACATTCTCAAACCGAAAAAGATAACTTATTGAATCTTGTCCGAGTACGACCTCAAGACATGCTCTGATGTTGGCGATCGAGGGCGAGTGAGGGGGCGTGATTAGGAGGTTTTGTTGTTTGACTGGTATCATAATGATATCATACTTTGTGAGGGTTCGGAAACATGGTTCAGCTTGAAAGAGTATATAGTCTACTGGCATACGGCTTCGGGTGCCTGCCGCTCCGATTTAAGGTGGGTGTGCGGCTGTCTTCGCGGCTCTGCTGTTCACAACACTGAACCAACACTTCTTGTGTTGTTTTCGGGATCACATTGTTGCTACAACTCTTCGCACCCAACCGTCTACCAGTAATCGCTTTGGCAAGGGAGCTTCACCGGACCGGGTTAATTAATTATCATCGATTACTCGAACAAAGCGCCACGCCACCAGAATTGCATACTCTTTCCTGCTTGGGTCTGGTATTTTTCGTCCCTTTTCCAAAATAGGGAACTCTCGACTGCATAGCACACGATCCGATTCCAGTTCCCAAAGTAACCAACTACCTATGCAATCCAATTCAATTCTTAAAAGAATGCAATAATACTAGCACAACCACCCTACCCATTTCCAGCCAACAACAAAAAAAGAAATCATAGTCCACCCAATCTGCTCCCCCGAGATGCAGAACGATTGGCACCCGTAGCCTTCTAGAAATGACTCGGTGGCGCGTGTGCTGCACCGTGCGGGCCCTTGCCCAATCTGCCGCACAATTCCCGGTTCAGTGACTCGCTTCATCATGAATAAATGAGATGAGAAAATGGCCAAACATACTTAATGATGCGTACCCCTGGTAGCCCCAGTGCCTATAGTTTTACTACCGTCGAGGTCAGAGTCCACGCGGGGGTCCAATTTGTTCATCAGGTCGCTCTTGTGTGGACCCACGGTGCCGGGCGCAGGGCCGGTATATGTAGTGGCCTGTGCGGCGCGGCGATCGCGGTCAGAGTCGACACGGGGGTCGAGCTTGTTCCCTATGTTCGAGCCATGAGGGTCATGGCTAGTGGAAGTACCGTAACCAGTGCCAGTGTGTGTTCCAGTAGATCCGATACCAGGGGCACCCTGGGTGGTTGAACCAAGGCCTGCGCGGCCGTCACTGTCAGGACCAACGTTGGTGGAAGTATCATAAACAGTACTAGTGTGCGTTCCAGTAGACCCAATTCCGGTAGTACCGTGAGTTCCATGGGTGCCAGTATACCCAATGCCACCACGGTCATCACGGTTGGAATCAGCGCGGGGGTCCAGCTCGCTCATCATGCTCGAATCACGAGGTCCGTGGCCGATCGGGCCGGTGGCTCCGAGACCGCGAGCACCAGTCGATCCAAGACCAGTAGCTCCATGAGTACCTGAAGCACCATGGGGCCCACGGCCATCTCCACCAGAGTCGACTCTGGGGTCCACCTTGTTCGCAATGTTCGAATCATGAGGACTATAATTTGTCGAGCCCGCGGTATGAGTTGAGCCCATTCCGCCTAGGCCGGTCCCGCCCACTGGGCTTCCGCGGTGGTCACGGTCCGAGTCGACGCGGGCTATGGTAAAAATTTAGTGCAAATCCGAATCCATAATGAGAATACAGGATTGAAAAACATACGATCAGCACGGTTGGCCATATCAGACCTATGGGGGCCGGTAGTGCGGTCAGTAGTAGTGCCGTCCTGCTGACCAGCGATGGCGTCCCTAACCCTGTTGGCAACGTTGCTCATGATGAGATATGTTCGTAAAGACTTTTTTAAAAAAAAGATATCGTCAAATGCTTAAGGTGAAGAGTGAAGTATTCGTCTGGTAACGTGTGGTTGTATTCGAGTTTTCAAATCTTATGAAGAATAGAGAGAAGAAAAAGGTCACCCTTCGGGAGCCTCTAAGGTCTTTATATAAAGGGCCATCATCCACACGCACAGGGGGGTCGTTTCCAAAATAGAAACCATGCTCCTCCTCCCCCAACTCCTCCTCCCTCTCCTCCTCCCTCTCCTGCCCCCACTTCCCCTCCATACCCGCGCAAACAGGTCTCTGGGCACAGTAAATTTAATTGCCTCCCTTTTTCCGACGAGGTTCCAAACTCTTGACATCATCAGTGTCATAAGCAATTGGTAGGTACCCACCCTAGCCACGCCCAATGGGCCGCCAAAACGCTTGAGCAACCAATTGGCCCAAGCCACCCACAAGCCCCGCAACTTCCGCCACAAGAACACACGTCATAATGAACAAAAGCTACCTGTGGCTAGTGCTAAACCTTGGCGCTACCCAACCCGCCCCTTTCCCTCCGGGATATGCATCTGATCATTGGCTTGGCCCATGATTTTGTGACGTTCAAGCCAACTAGCTCCTGACGTCGTTTTACCCGTATTTCAGAAGAAGCCGGAAAGTCAGCCCTGAATTGTGGAAAACAGCGGGAAAAACCTCGAGTACGAGTACCGTACCCTAACTTATCATCATACTTCTGCACTCGAATCCCCTTACATGAGACTCCACGAGTTAAGTTGCCTTACAGTACCTGAGTACCGCTCCTTCGGGTTATTGTCAAGGTATTCACAAGAGCGGGAGAGCACGCGTAGACTGCCGTCTTCCTACGCTGAGCGAAAGAGGAGGTTAGATTTATGCACCAGCATCTGAGAAGTTGGGATCATAAGGTTTTTGGTATGAGTACTTATCACAGCGCTGGCTTTACCGTGCCGTGGAGGGGAGGGGGTTCGCCGCGGGATTGTTGACAGGCCGCAAGAAGGATACGAATACCGGTAGGGGAGGAGGTTGGACAGGAGTGGCCTGCCTCATCCCGCCTGAAGCACAGTCGCTTGGTTTGAGTGGCTATAGTAAAGTGCCCAAGATGCTGCGCGAATGTGAATAAGTTAAATTACCGCTGTATCGGAGGCATGCTCCATGGGCGCCATGATAGACCAGCTAGACTATTAAAGCACCAGTGAGATGGGAAAGGACAACCTTGGCATCATGCTCTCCACCACACCAGCTGCAGTCTAGATTCAACTCCAAAACCGGCGAGTCAACCATCACAACTCACGGAACTGCCACAGAAGAGATAATCACTATCTGACGCTCTATTTCACCAGGTAATATGCATTAGCTTCCCTCAGCTACCATCAAAGCCGCACGTCAAGTGACAATCCGCACACCAGTGAATAGCAGCGCGCCAGTTTCCATTTACAAGTCACCCAACCCGGCATCGCAAAAAGGAAGAATCCCGCAACCAACAAACCATACACCGCAAGCAAAAAGATAATGCAAAAGCCAGTAAGGAAAACACAAACTCCGGGTTTCTAAATCTCCTCCTCACCATCCCTTATCACAAGCGGTGTCCGTTCCGAAGCCTCGCCAACATCGCTATGTCGGCCCCAGCTTGGTCCCGGACCCCCTGCCGCGGCGCCTCTCACCACATCCCCCTTGCAGATGGGGCATGTTCTCCGTCTTGTAGTAAGCCATGGTGTTCTAGCGCCTTGATTAGTCCGGTGCGTTTCAAATGGAGCAAAGGGAAACACACATGCAACCAGCATGGAACTCATGGCCACAGGGTAATCTCATGACCCGGCTAACACCGTCGATGTATTCCTCAAGACAGACAACACATTCCACCGAACCTCCCTGGTAGCCCGAGCTCGGGGGGGATTGGTGGATGTATTCCTTGTTCTGTTTTTCCGGCGCACTAGGGGTAGATAGGACTCGACTGCTGCCAGCACTACTGACATTTCGCTCACGGTTACTTTGCGGGGGAAGCAACGCCGGCCTCTGAGGCGGAGGGGGAGGGGGTGAGAGGGGTGTCGAGGTTGACGGTGTTGATTGATAGGTCCTCACAGGAAGCCTTTCAACCACGCTCTTAGGGGCTCTCCATCTCCTCCTCCTAATCACGGAGCGAGCAAGAAGAAGGGCTGTTGATAGGTCAGAGCAAATCCTACGCAACGAAATGAAAATAAACCGGACAAACACTTACCATAGACGATCGTTAAGGTAACTAATGGGCTAACCACCAACACCAAGAGGGTGTCGAAAAATGGTGAAGAGCTCATGGAGGTCGGTGTAAGAGTAATCCAAAGGCCGTCTTTTTCGATGTCACTATCCTTGTCACCACCCCTGTCACCGTTCTCGTCCTCAGGTTTTCCTTCATCCGGGTCGACCACAAATACTATGCCGCCCAATTCACCAGACATAGGAGGTCTATGTGACGAATCCACATGAATATCAGGGCCCGCAGGAGGTGATGTTGGAGTAGCTGTTCTCCCGGTAGATGTGGTGGTGGTAGTCTTTTTGGATTTCGCAAGTGCACCAGCTGGTTGCAGCTCCGGAGTAGCTCGATTCCTTTCCTCCAACGGCCGCTTAAGCCGAAGTCCAGCTTTCTCCTCCTGAATCTTTTTACCTTCCCCACTCTTCGGTTCAGGCCCCGCTACTGGACCCGGAGTGTTGGATCTCGTGAGCGGTAGTGACACATGCTTCGGGAGTAGGGTCGTCAATAGTTTTGCGGTAGTATAGGTGGTGAAAGTCGAGGGAATAGTAATGTTGCTCGTGTCGCCTAATTCACCGGTCGAACCTATCAGCACTTGGTCACCAAAAAATATTGTTGTCGCGCCATCCGATGATTCCCCTAAACCCAACAACCTCGCAGCTCCACCACCAATCCCGAATAACTCAAAAGGACAAAAAGGCAGATTTTCTTCATACCCTTAGCATACATGGTCACCAATGCCCCACCACCAATAGTACCCCCGGATCGTTTGTAGTCCCCAACAATCAAAGCCACCCCACCCCGTCGTTGAGTCCATAGCACCTTCTCCAAGAAGCCGCAGCCACCCCGAGCAACAAGCACAATTTTCCCCTCTATCTCGGCGCTCTGCTGTAAACTCTCGATATCGGCGTGGGCACCTCCAGGTTTTGTGACGGTGGCAACCAACGACTCGGGAGCGTAGTCAAAATCGTCGGTACCGTCCTCCCTAACCATGGGCACGGGTGGCGAGGAAGATGGATCCCAGCCAGGTGTATCATCGCAAGCTAGTTGCCCTTCCTCAAGCACAAATAGCTCTCCCTTGAGCCCGGACTTGGGTAATGGGGGGCCAAAGGCTGCGGGTCGGGAGAGGAAAAAGGTAGAATTGTCATCGCTGAGTGATATTATTGCCGTCGACGGGAACAGAAAATTTGTAGCTGACTGACGGTTTCGGCTAGAAGATGAAGCGGAGGAGAGATTCGTTAAAGAAGCGTAGAGAAACAAACAAAACAGGGACAATAGAGAAAGCAAAAGAACCAAAGTGCGCGTTAATGTGAGAGGCATAACGGAAATTATCTAGATGGCAGAAATGGTAGAGACAAAATAGAACAGGCAAATAGGCGCAGGTGGGGGGTTAAGTTTTAGGGAGAAGGAAACTCGAGATGTCGATGTGGGGTGATGTTTGTGGTTTGATGACGATGGTGATCTCGATCCTGATGGTTTTGGCCCTAAGAGGGAGATAAGATAAGTGTGATGATCACCGCGGGACGGCTATTTGACATACAGCCAAGCTCTGGGGGGAGGAAAAAAAATTAGAACAAAGTTCAGGTGTATGCTACCGTACCGTTGCCGGTATGCTGTAGGGAGGCGAGCAAGAAGCTTCTTCCTCTTCTCCCGCACTAAACACACGAGCACGGTGGAGCAGAGCGAAGCTGTTGAGCGACGATGGAATTAAATGTACAAGTACAAGGGAGGGTGTGGAGGGGGAGGGGAAGGGAGGGGGGGGTGATGGGATGAGTGCAGCGGGGAACGAGCGGAGGAAACAAAAGTGAGCACGTGTTGTTGGATGGTGGCTGTCTGTACTGTACCGTGCTGTAGAGCAGTCTGAATCAGCAAAGCAGAGCTCAGGCACCGTCGGAAAGGCTATGATAAACAGAACGAGAAACAAAAAAAATACTCGTGGCGTGATGAGGTATGATACGGGATCTCATGCAACACACCGGGTGTGCTGGACAGAAAATCAAGAGGGCATTCGCTCGTTCCTTCACCCTTCACTTGCCCGCCAACGAGCTCCAGACACAAGAAAAGGAAAGGAAGGAAAGGAAACAAATACGGTAAGCAGTGGTAGGTGCCGGTGCTGGTGCCGGTCGGGGGCGCAGAGGCCCTAAAGGAAGGAAAGGACGGGAAGGGAATAAATAAGAAGCAAGTGGCCACCGGCTGCAAACACGGAAAAGCAGGAAGAACAATGGAACATGCCGAACGAGGGGTGAGTACTCGAGTACCGGTAATGCCAAGATTCATGAGGAAACCCCGAGGAGAATGTGAACCGAAGGAGAAGACCCCTCCAACCATGGGAAGAATGCTCCTCCGATCGGGACAAGGAACTCCAGAGCGGCTGTATGCCTGTTCGGTGGTGCCAGGATAATAATAAATTGTATTGAACCCAATTGAAACATTGATTCGTACCATTCGCGGACAGCGTATCCACACGACATTGTCTTCTACCGGTAGCATGATACCTCAAACCCGACCACCGTATCATACATTTATCCGTGCCCAAGCATCTGCAGAGTAGGGGAAAGCTCGGGGCCTGAACACACACACACACAGCCCGAACCATAAATTTACTCAAAATATGAGCTCAACCTCCAAAGGCCCAACCCGGGCAGAATTCCAAAATCGCTCCTAAAGGCAGACGCGTAAATTTAATGGTTGGCGCAAGGGCCGTCGAACCCCAATGAGGGGGGGGATCTCTTTACTCGAGTAACCACACTCTCCGCAAAGCTTGGCTGCCAAGAGATTACCATGCTCGTAAAGTTATTTCTGGTTCCTGATCTGCGGGAAAAACAAGCTCCGCCCTCCCCCCACCCAACGGCAATGCTCCGAGCCAAGCCACACTGTTTCAACCTCTGCCCAACCGAACGGCCCCCCTAGACTGCTCGAGTAAATTGCTTTGCAACCGTGTCCCAATGACAAGCAAAAGTTGAGAACACTTCGCATCGTGATGAACTGTCGTTGTCATGAGAATAAAATTGCCACGGATAAGGCAACAATGCTCCGGGCATGGCAACAGATCCCTCGAACAGGTTGACCTGGAAGGATTGGCCAACTGGTTGGGTGGTGTGTGGTGTCCGGCCTCTTATCGTTCATTCACCTGCCCCCGCCCCCTACTCAGTGTTCTGGTGCCCTATGGAGAGATACCATACTCGCAATTGCCTGACAATTTGTAAACACGACCGCTGTTACATGCATACCGCCAAAATTTTGAGGCTCCAACCGATATTATTATTATTATTATTATTATTATTATTATTATTTCCTTTTTCCACCCATCTGCAATAGCAGCTGTGTTTACAAACATCAGGCAACTACGAGTACGAGTACAGTACTCGAGTAGAGTTCGGTGTGACCTCTATAGCCAGAATATGAGGACACATATCCCCAAGTTTAGTAATAGTATATTAATATGCCAAGCAGCCCCTTAATACAGGTTAAAATACCCTGGCTCCAGTCAATTAACTGTCAGTAACAACCAAGTTAATAGTAATTAATATGCCCCGAACATTCTCGTATCATAGCTATTTTTATTTTCTCGCTATTGGTGTGTAGGGGATCACCCACTTGATCATCTAATAACTCTCATGTGGGTTGAGGTTGAGTTATCTACTAATATTCTCGGCAAAGTGCTCCGGCCCCAGACGTCACCCATCATCAAACAACACCCTGTACTCGTAGCCTACTACCCGACACGGGCAGTCGGCTTCGAAGAATGTTTAAAGCTCAGAATCCTAGGAATAATCACCAAAGCCGCCATCCTTGGCCTACCCTCCAAGTCCGCGCCACATATCCTCTGCCTCGAACCAACCAGCAGCACCCGCTACCAATCTTCGATCCGCTTGCTCGCCAATCCATAGTCTAAGTAGCCGGCCGTGAAAGTTGATTACCAATGCCCCGTGATCGCGGTGCAATCTGAATCCTCCATGCGCTGCGGACCCCGACGCACATCAGCACCCTCACGTATGGTTCGAGCGCTTCTCTAAGACTCATATGGATGAACAGTGATGGCTCCGGAGCTTGATTAGTCCCTGGCCTCCGCATCGCTCGGGCCATAGGCGCATATCGAGTGATATTGCATGAACGTATTTAACCCCGAAGCCCTCGTTAAACAAAGCCTGGTCAATGGCTACGCTGCTCATGCACCGCTGGGTATTAACACATCCCTACGTCACTGAATGTGGATTGCAGCCACCAAGATTATATATACCTTGGCGAGAGAAACGCAACTCGGGAAACATGTGTGCAGTCGATGCTCGGGGCTCATTTCTGTCGGATCGTGTGCGGTACGGTAGCAGTGGTAATGGTACGGCTTAGCATACCGGTATCGCCATCGCAACCTACTGTTACGTAGAGGATACCGGTTGAATTGCCAACTTCCCGTGACGGGGCTCGGTCTGGTGATATGACACAAAGCCCGATTTTGGAGTTTGTTGGGGAGGGGGTCACAATTGCTGCTTTTCGATAATGATGATCGCGGCTTCGTCGTTTGGTGTTTGTTTTCATCAGGCTTCTTCATCCTTCCGCTCTTCCGCTTTCCTCTATTTTTTACTTCCTCTTTTTTTACTTTGCTCTTTCATTTCTCTAACCTTTGCTTTTTTTTCCTTTACCCCTTCCATTTGTGGTATTATCTGGTCATTTATTCCTATCATAGTTATTGATGGAATAATTCCAATAGCTGGTATATATGTGTGGTTGTTGCGATGGTGTGTGAGGTGTGTTGAGCGAGTGAGCTAGCGTGTACTGTGCTGCTTGGCATACGTGCCATTCGGTATATATGGTTTAGTTCTCCTCCTAGAACGAACACACTGGCAACCTCTTCTGAACCGGTTCCTGCTTTTCATCCGCAACGTGTTTTTCTCCTCTGCTTTCATCATATCGGCATTAGTCATCAGGTGGGTACATCCATTGCCTTCCTCATGTCTCTCTCTACTCACCCGCCTCCGACAGGTAGTTTTTGTAGAGATGGACTACCAACCGCTTGTCCCTAGGAGCCACCCAGAGGACAAGGCTTTGGTCCAAGGGGAACAGGTTCCGGCCATTGGGGAAACCAGGTCGACTCGCAGTCGGGAGTTTGTGCAGGTGTTCAGGGACTGGTATTTGGGGAAAGGAATATTTCATTCCCCGGAACATGGAGAGAAAGGGCTTACCATGCAAATTTCGATGAGAGATTTTATACTTTTTAAGGAAGCTCTTGATGTGGATGAAAATGAAGGGTAAGGCATTTTCCCATTCATGAGTGATTTGACTGATGGTACTAGGTTTCCAAAATATTCATATAACTCGTCCTGTTCGACCCTAAATATCCATCGCAGGACTAGTCCTGTACATCAAATATTTGTGTCAACCATCATGTATGGACTCCATTCGGCAACCAACGGACTTCCGGAGGACATTGAGAGTAGGGTTTCCGCCGTGGCAAACCAGCTATTCTACATATTTGGGGGTCGGTATGATGGACCAGAGAAAAACACCCGATATTGCCTTGAAAATTTGGAATGCTGCTGGGAATTGCGAAGTGAGGTTTGTCCTTGAAGTTGGTCTCTCAGAGACTTATGACATGCTAGTAAAGGACGCCAAGATGTGGCTGGAGGGTATGCGAACTGTCTCTGTGGTTATGCTTTTGAAGATGCAGGAGGACCCGGACTATCATTTCCCGACTCAAGGCCTTAGTGATGAAGATTTTTCTCGACTGGAGTCTCTCAGATATCAGGAGATTGACGGACATGGCTTCACACTCGAGAGCGCATATGGGCCGGCTGTTTATAAGGGACTCACTTGGGTGGGGAGGATCAGCGGGTTTATCGAGATCTGGAAGTGTGAGCCAGTCTCTGGATTGGCAACTCGCATTGGTGATCGCATTGTGAGTTAGCCCTTGGAGCGGAGGCAGTAGTTCACGCTAACCTATGCAGAACCTCGTTGACCTTAACGAACTCCAGCAAGTTAAATTTCGGCTAAGCGAGTTCCTCGATGTCGCTCATGAATGTGACCGTGAAATATCCTTTCGGTGGGGGCGCTATTCCAACAAACTGGGAAGCAATATCAGGGAGCTAGCAGCGAATAGATACCGGCGGGCGCTAATGTTTCGTGAGGGACGGATAAGAATAAACCGTGATTATCAGCCTCCCTCTCCTACCCACTCCGCATAGAGGCCAGTGGCCGTTTGCACCTAAGGTTGCTCTCACCCCTTTCTACGAGTGCAGCCGATAGATATATTTGTCACGTGGGTCCGATAAGCGGTTTTTGGCGAGGCTTTCTCACCAAAATCTTTTATCAGGCCCACGTGACAAATATACGTATCGGCCGCACTCGTATTGGATTGCCCATGAGGTATGCGGTTGTGCGGATATGCGGTTATTGGGTGTGTGGTTTTGAGGTGTGCGGTGAGTATGATATCATAGGCACAAAGTATCACATGATAGTGGATTGTTGCTTTCGTGTCTTATGCCCCCGGGTATACTTGTAGGAGGCGGGCTTTTTTTTGGTTCTGTCGATACTAGTTGCCATCGGGCATCGGGTGTCGGGCGTTTGGTCTAGTGTTTTTTTTTTCACACCGTATGCCGTTAAGCAAACCGTAGCTGGTATAGGGCACATGCTTTAGGGATCTGGAGGATCATGAGATATCAGACACCCCTTTAGGAGGGATGCTCGGACGGGTTGGGAGAGTTTGGAGGAGGGGTTGAGGTTGGCCCTATTGTTTCGGTGGGCATATGGGGGTATTTCTCAAGTGGAGGACAGGGTGTCGACATTGTGACAAATCATACTCCAAGTGCGCTAATATTTTGACGCGCAATTTGGGATTGGAAGGGGGGCGAGCCTATAGGGATAGGTTGTTGGTTGAATTTTTGGCCCATGGTGATGGGCATCGGGATATGAGGGTGCTTGATTTGCTAGCGGCACGTTTTAGGGTTTGTGCGGAGGAATTTGGTGAGGGGGGTAATGATGAAGGTGTGTTAGTTTAGGACTCGGGTGATCCCTGTGAAGATAGCCATATGGTATTATTTTGGTTTTCTCTTGTGGGGTCTTGTGGGGGGGGGGGTTCCTTTGTGGGGATGCGGGGCGGGCTCATGGCCGGTTGTGTTTATGTTTGTTTTCGCGCAGCGGACCCCTCATGGATGGGTGCGGCTGGATAAAATTTATGATATTGAACCAAAGAGGTGGCGTTCTGCTGCCAGTGATGAGAACACCATTTGACAGACTTTTTTCCTGAGGAGCCCCGCTTACACCGCTACCGGTAGCCCAAATCCGACAACCCCCCGATCGAGCTACCTTCTACGAGAATTCATCAAGGACAGGATTGCAGTCGATTTAAGCGCAGGCTGATAGCTTCTACTACAGGAGCTCTGAGTAGTGGGTGATCTCTTACATAATCAGGTTTTCGAGATGGTATCTAACAGTTAACTTAGCTATTACCGGTATACCATTAGCAAGTCTTGAACCACCGTTCCCGTTTCCCAGAACGGGTGCAGGATCACTGCAGAGTTGATGGAATTCGGGGCGAGAAATCCGGCTGTTAAACACACATGGATCTTTCTTTTTTTCTCCCCAGAAGATAGGCGGCCATTTGTGGGGTAATTTGTACGATAATCACCTCTGGAGCTCTCGAGTATCGTACCCTAAGAAAAGGACTTCTCCTCATTTCTATTGTGATAATGCATCCACCATGAAGGATGGCGACGGCACAAAAAAAAAGACAATTATCGAGTGACAATTTGTGGACAGGCCAATGGACACTCGCAAATTTCTAAACTCTTCTTGCATCGTCTATTTTTCCGTCGCTGGCGCGGCGCTTGTGCTATGAAGGATTTAGGAAAAATGGTTTCGGAAGCGAGAGGTCCGAGGATCTGATTCGCCGAGTGAGTTGAGCTAGCAGTTTGCCGCGCCTATCATAACGAATCTCTCGACAAAGTCAACCGACTTGGCAACCAGGGCAACCTTTACTCGAGTACTTGGGCTATGACAGATGTCTTTCTGTGTTGGCGTGACCTGGGCGAGCGGGAGCTATTTATTGAGTGTGTTACTTGTGGCCGCCGGGTATGATAAGAATGGAAATATGACGACATTGTAAACGCTCAATGCATGAATCTATGATACACTGATGGGATGCTGAGAGTTTGAGCATGAGATTCTTCATCATACAGATTGGTCAATTGGGTTCTGTGGTGCCGGGACGGTCTTTGTACTTGCAGTGGGTGTTTCCCCTTTGTTTTGTTTATCAACAAGTGCTGTACTTGGATGGGGACAATTCGTTGGGTTCTTAGCATGAGTGTGTGTGTGGTGACGGACACACGGCGTGCCTGGACAAAAGATTCGCAAGCTGCTGCCGATCTCTTAGCTGCTAGATCTTCGTTCGGGAATATTTGTCTTTCCTCTTCCTCTTTTTTCCCACTCCTGTCTATTCACTTGGTTTCCTCCTTCGCTTCGTCTTCTTCACCTTTCCCCCGTCCGTTCCATAACCGTCTTTCTTTCTTTCTCACTCTTTGACAAGAAGTGTTTCTAATACCTTCCCTCTGTCCTTACCATCTTGCTGTACCTCTTCACTCGTTCTGGGGCTATCTAACTCTGGTTCACCAAACCCCCCCCCCCCCCCACTCCCTCCCTAGTTCGTTACAAATTTACCATGAAAGGACTTCCAGCTACTCTCGTGGCTACGGCGAGTTTGTTGTTTTCCGGAATTGCATCTTCCAAAATCACTGAGCCGATTACTGTTAGAGGGAATGCCTTTTTCGTCGGAAATGACCGTGTGAGTTACCCCTTTTAGAGAACTTATCCATCGGTTCTAATCTCTACTCAATTGAGTCAGTTTTACATCCGTGGTGTGGACTACCAGCCTGGCGGTTCCTCCAACCTGACTGATCCGCTTTCCAACATCACTGTTTGCAAGCGGGACATTTCTTACATGAAGGACTTGGGATTGAATACAATCCGTGTTTGTAAGTGCTCTTCAAGTGCTCAACTGATTTTCCGCCACAGGAGTTTGTTCGTTTGTTGAGTTCGCTTTTAGACACCAGCGACAATTCCGCCAGTCACGATGAATGCATGGATCTCTTGTCGGAAGCTGGAATTTACCTCATCCTGGTGGGTTGAACGCCAACTGCCCTATGACGTCTGAATATTATAATTGACCAACTCTAGGATGTCAATACACCCAAATTCTCCATCAGTCGCGATTTCCCTGTAGCTTCATACAATGAAGTATACCTCCAGCATGTCTTCGCTACCATCGATGTGTTCTCCAAATATACCAACACTCTCGGCTTCTTTGCCGCCAATGAGGTGATTAATGCCGCGAATAGTACTCGTGCTGCGGCGGTTGTCAAGGCGGTCATCCGGGATATGAAGAAATACATTGCAAAGCACTCTGATAGGCCAATTCCCGTTGGATACAGTGCTGCTGATGTTGCGGAAAACCGGAGGGAGATGGCGCATTATCTGAACTGTGGGTCAGACGATGTCAGGTCTGATTTCTTCGCAGTAAGTGTTTCTTCTTTCCACAATATTGAGAAAACGTCTAATGCAAATGTAGTTCAATGACTATTCCTGGTGTGGGCCCTCTAGCTTCGTCCAGTCTGGATGGAATAAGAAGGTAATCAACATTTCGACGGAAAGAAGGATTTGGCTCATGATTACCCTAGGTTGAAAATTACACAGACTACTCCATCCCACTCTTTCTCTCGGAGTTTGGATGTATCGAGGTCAAGCCCCGTATATTTAACGAGGTCAAAGCTCTGTACAGCACTCAGATGACAAGCGTGTTTTCCGGCGGCCTTGTCTACGAATTCACCCAGGAGCCTAACAATTACGGTCTTGTTCAGATTGATGGGGATAATGGTACCACATTGACGGATTACGATAACCTTAAGAAGCAATATTCCTCCACCAAAAACCCGCCAGGAGATGGTGGTTACCAGAAAGGTCTACCGCCGAGCGATTGCCCCGAGAGGGCCTCTTTGTGGGAAGCCTCTAATACCCTGCCTGAGCTTCCCAGTGCTGCGTCTGCCTATATGGTTAGTGGTCCTTATTCCTCTTCTATCAGCGAGTGTCGCTAATCCGTGATAGAACAATGGAGCTGGTAAGCCCAAAGGAACGAATGGCGCTAGCAGCCAGTTTGTGCCTCAGAACCGGAAGGACTATAACCTCCCCGATGAATCAGGCACGCCAGCTCCCTCATCAAGCGGGGGCGCAGACCAAAGCGATCAAGGCGCCGCTGCAGGCGGAATGGCTGGGTTGGCTGCCGGAGGTCTGTGGATTGGAATTGTTGTCGGGCTGGGAACGATCGCCGGTGTCATGCTGCTCTTTTGAAGGCACGGAGGGTTAAGGGAAAAACTTTTTATATATATATTACCTGCACATGTGTATGCCTTTTTTTTTTTTTTTTTTTTTTTTTTTTTAC
>JACCEG010000433.1:113125-127320 GCA_014065205.1 Tuber brumale | reverse complement strand
GCTCAGTAGAAGGCCATAGCTGGAGAAGAGTCCATAAGATGTTGGCGCGTCGGACTCTTACTCGCATGAAGCATAGGCAGCCCGTGGCGAACTTGATCACTTCGTGAACGGAAGAGATTACTGGAACGATAGCAATTAAGTCTAGAGTATCCGGCATAGTCTATACGAGCTAAAGATCGGAAGCTCCTAATAGGAAGCTGCGACTAAGCCGTAGAGTGGTGTGCTCGTTCTCAGGGTCAAACAGTGTTCGCACTTAAGTTGAACTCGTGAAGAAAGCGAGCGGTACATAGTTAGTAGGAGGATTAGAAGTACCGACTAGCTACTATAAGTAAGATCGACTCAGTCCGAGTTGGTGAGAGATCATCAAGCAACGGAGAAGAGATCTTATCAATATAATATTGTTTTACGCTTTAATCTTTACCTTACTTTTTTATCGAGACGAGCCTTCCTCGACAGATTCTCCAATCAAAGATTTCGGGCCTACGTCCCTCAGTTATATACTAGAGTTTGGCGTCCGCCTAACACTTACCTCCACGATTGACAAGGTGCTGACTTTGATACCAGATGCCTATAGAGTCCCTAGGGTCCAGTTTCAGATCCTTTGACATTGAGATGTACTGGACGCCAGCCTTCCAATGGTCTACAGGACGTCTACCTGACATGAATATCTATGGTGTAACAGCCTGGTGAGTCTTGGGTAATGATTTTACTAAGTACTGACTTTGACACCAGATTCCTACAGAACTCTTGGGACACAGTAGGTGGCCCTTTGATGTCTGAGAGTACCCGATGCCAGCTTTCCAACAGGCTGAAGAATGTCTACCTGACATGAAGATCCATGGAGCTACAGCCTAGTGAGTCTTGGGTAAGGGTTTGACTAAGCACTGACTTTGAAGTCCAATTCCTACAAAGCCCTTGGGATGTAGTAGGCAGTACTTTGACACCTAGATGTACATGATGCCAGCTTTCCAACGGTTCAAAAAATGTCTACCCAACATGAATATCCATAGAGTTACATCTTGGCGAGTCGTGGATAAGGATTTGACTAAATACTGACTTTGATGCTAGATTCCTACAGAATCCTTAGGACACAGCGGGCTGTGCTTTGATACTTAAACATACTCAATGCCAGCCTTCCAACGGTCTAGAGAACGTCAACCCAATACAAATATCCATGGTGTTACTGCCTGGCGAGTCTTGGGTAAGGATTTGACTAAGTACTGACTTTGATGCCAGATTCCTACAGATTCCTTGCGAGGCATCAGGCGGCACCTTGGCACCTAGGCATACTTGATGCCAGCATTCCAATGGTCTAAAGGATGTCTACCTGATAGTAATATCCATGGTGCTACAGCCTAGCGAGCCTTGAGTGAGGTTTTAAATAAGTGATAACTTTGATGCCAGATACCTACAGAGTCCTTGAGATGAAGCATGTGATACAATGTCTCCTAGGTGTACCCAACACCAGCCTTCCAAAAGCATGAAGGACGTCTACTCAATGCTAATATCCATGGAGTCACAGGCTGTTATGGTAGTGGTATTCTCTGGTGAGACTTTGACTAAGTGCTGACTTTGACACCAGATTCCCACAGAGTCCTTGGGATGCAGCATGCAACACTTTGGCTCTTGGATATACTCGACACCAGCCTTCCAATGGTACAAAGGACGGCTACCTGCCACCAATTCCCATAGAGTCACAGGCTGTTATGAAGGTGGTATTCTCTAGCTAGGTTTTGACTAAGTGCTGACTTTAACAACAGATTTCCATGGAGTCCTTGGGACACAGCATGCGACACTTTGGCTCCTAGATGTACTTGATGCCAGCTTTCCAATATTGTAAAAACCATCTACTTGATACCAATATCCATGGAGTTAGTAGCTATTATGGAGGTGGTATTGTCTAGTAAGGTTTTAACTAACATCTTTCTCTGGCATGCAGCTCATGACCAGGATCCGGCTCAGTGCCAAGCCTACTGTTGATCCCTACCCCGCACATTTTAGTGAGGGGTCTGGAGATTGCTAATCTCAACAAAAAGACTTCAAATTTTAAGCGACGCCAGTTACTAAGGAAAGAAAGAAGAGTGAAGGTAAAGCAATACTCCAAAAGGCAATAAATCACTACCACTATAGTGATGAACCCTCCATCCATGCTTCAGCTGAGAAGTATGGGGTTGCCTATTATACCTTACGGGGAAGGTTGGAGGATAAGGTTTGCCGTGAGGTAGGCTACCACAAAATGCAGGTCTCGACAGAGTACAAGGAAAACTCTATCGTTCGATAGTATGAACGGTTAGATGAGTAGGGGCACTCGGCCAGATGGTGGTTGTGAAGATTATGGCTCAAGCGATGGTTCCGCGGTGGATAAAGAACCGGTCGTTGGGGAAAAATTGGGTAATGCGCTTTCTGAACCAGTACTCCAACTTGGCCAGCAAGCTAAGTACACGCCTAGATTGACAGAGGGCTTTGACGAATGATCCTGTAGTCTTCAAAGACTATTTTAAGAAGGTCTGATAAGATAAGCTACTCTATTTATTAGTAACTATTAATTATGTATCTAGTTCCAAAATCTAATTAAACTTTACAACATATCGCAATTGAATACTTACAACCTGGATGAAAAGGATTTCATGATGGGGTTGGCTTTACATTGCAAAGTTATTTGTAAACTGGGTCCGCGTTTGGTTAAAAAAACCCGGGATGGTGCAAGGGTATGGATAATGGTATTTGAAGTAATATCAGAGGATGGGCAGGTATCATGCTCAATGATAATTAATAAAGGGAAAGTGCACTATATGGGATGGTATGTCAAGTTAAAAAGAGGCGATTTGGCTACCTTTGGTGTGTCAGAACAAGGGTGGAGCAATGAGAAGCTCGGGCTGCAGTGACTGAGAGAAATATTTGATATTGCAACGAGGATGAGGTAAGTTTTATATATCAAATACCTAGTATAAGTATGTCTACTCAATCATATCTATTCTAACTGGAAAAAAGGGCAGGCAATGAGTCCCGGCTTCTAATACTAGATGGCCACAACTCTCACTTTAATTAGAAGTTTTTTGACTTTTACTTATATGCGAAGAGTATTCCTCTTAACTTGCCAGCCCACTCTACCCATTTGCTTCAACCCCTAGATATTGGCCTTTTTAGTCCCTCACAATGCTACTATAGTAATGGTTTGGACGAGTTTATTCAGAAGAGGCACGCAGGTATGAATAAAGAGGAGTTTTTACTGTTAGTCTTTCCCCAATAGAGCCATCTAAGGAAGTCAATCTAAAAAAAAAGAAACAGAATTTTATTGCCTGCCCGTAGGCTTACATTCACACCAAAGAATATTCACAGTACCTGGGAGGAAGTGGGAATTTTTCCCTTCAATCTGCGGCATGTATTGGGACAAGCAAACTGCAAGGAACAGAATGTCTCAACTTCTGAGACTTCCAGTATCCATGTACCAAGGACCTCCTACGCAGTAACTCGCACTACCAGAACTATCATATCACTGGTAACACGCAATACCCCCTCCTCCCAGAAGCTCAAGGCATTATCGTCTGGACTTTCAGAAGGCTTTCAGTAAACAATTACAGAAAAAGCTGTGGAGGAGAAAGCATATTACCAATACCAGTAATTGATAGGAGAAGGAAAGAAGGCAAAGACAGCCGACCACTGTGAGCTAACTCAGGCAGCTGTAGTGACTTCAGAAACAGTCATTGAATTATGGGAGTAGTGGGAGAGGATTGATGCCATCAAAGCAGCCTGAAAAGCAAAAAAAAGCCTCTTTCTAGCCTGATCCATCTCAAAGTGCATGAATGCGCACCAGGTTCCCCAATGTTTCACCCCCAACTCACCAACATTGATTCTCACCTCCTTCCTATTACCTATTGAATTTGTATGTAGCGGCACAATCTTAATAGCTTGAGTACGAGAATACGATGCAGTATTAAAGATATACTGTAGGCACACTTAGGCGAGGAGGGTGGTAGTAGGAAGCTAGATTGGTAGTAGTTCTTGCCCTTAATTCTTTCTAACACTCAGAGCGGTAACCAGCTATATATATAGGTATGCATACTTAAGCGAAGAAAAGAAATATGCAGGAAAATCTTGTAAGAAATATAAGTGCGAACAAGTTTGACCCTGAAAAACTGCCAAGTAAATCCCAAGCAAAATATATATAAATCATAATGGTGTGAGAGATTTTAAGTGAAAAACAATATGAAATGCACCTTCCGAAAAGGTTGTAGTACATAAGTAATAATAACCGAAACATCTCGCACATGCAATAGGAAAATATATATTCCATTATCCCATTGTTATCATGAAATATAAACGAAATATTCTTTGTATATGCTCTAGCTGTAGTAATGTTCGTGATCTATAGGTAAACTAGAAATATAACTAAGGAGAGGAATACAAGTTATTTTAAAGAAAATATACTTATGAAACGAATAATAGAAAATTTCAACACTTCCCCACATTATCTACAGCCCAACAATCCCATTAAATGCTCATGTGCAGGTTTCGCCAAAGTCTTAGTACATATATCGGCTAGGTTTTCTGACGATGCAACCTTAAGTAGTGTGAACGAGCCGTTATTGATTTCTTCGCTTATTTTATGGCAATGTATATCAACATGTTTTGTTCGTTCATTTAACTGATGGTTTGTCACTAGGAAGTTTGCGCCAGTATTGTCGGCATGTAAGGCGATAGGTAGGGTTTGGCGGATGTCTTTCAGACCTTTTATGTACCATTGGATTTGTCGCGCAGCCAGTGATATAGCTACATATTCCCCTTCGGTTGTAGATGTTGCGACCGAGGCCTGTTTCTTGGATCACCAAGAGATACAAGCACCATTGTAGAGCACAATGTATCCTGTAAAGGAACGGCAGGTATCCAAACAAGCAGCGAAGTCAGCATCGACATATGTATCGATAGCGTTTGTAGTAGTATAAGGGTAGTGGAGTCCAATGTTCTTTGTACCATTGATGTATCTCAAGACATGTTTTGCGGCCTTGAGGTGTTGTTCCGTAGGACATAAAGAAAACTGAGAGAGAAATGAAATGGTATATGCTAGGTTAGGTCTTGTGCCAGTGGTTAAATACATTAGCGATCCTATTATCAATTGGTATGTGGAAGGGTCCGGTATCTGTTCCTCTTCTGTTCCTTTCCGTAGTTGAATGCCTTTCAGTAAGGGTGTGGAGACAGAGCGTGAGTTTTCCATAGAGTACCTTTTGAGGATTGACATGATGTATCGTTCTTGGATAAGATGTATCCCATCTGATGTATACGCAATGTGGAGGCCGAGCAGGAATGTAGCTTCCCCTAAGTCGGTAATCTTGAATGCCATTTTCAGGTCTTCTATCAGAGAGATGGCTTGCAGGGTTTCAGCCGAGTATATAGCGATATCGTCAATATAAACCAATATGTAGATGTCGTGTTTGTTGTGAACGAACATACATAGGTCTAGGAAAGATGTCGTAAAACCTCTAGATGTTAAGTATCTTGTGAGGAGAGCATACAATTCATTCGCAGATTGCTTAAGTCCATAGAGACATCGGTTAAGTCACCATACTTTATCTCCGTTACTGTACCCAGGTAACGGTCACATGTAGACCTCTTCTTTCAATTCGCCGTAAAGGAAAGCTGATTTAACATCAAATTGTCGTGGTCACTATTTGTTTTTGGCACATACCACTACCAGGAAGGGAAGTGATTCGTAACGGACAACTGGTGTGAAGGTGTCTTCAAAGTCGAATCCAGGGACTTGTGAGAAACCCTTGGCTATGGCTCTTGCATGGTATCTTTCCAGTGTACTGTCAGCATTTCGTTTTGTTTTGTATACCCACTTACTATCTATTATTTTTCTTCCTATCGGCTTATCTACTTCATTGAATGTCCCATTCTTCTTCAGTGCCTTTATCTCATCGTCCATGGCTGAGGTCCAGTGTTCCTTAAGCGAATTCATGGTTACTTAGTAATACTTCAGGGGGTCCTCGTGAGCTTGTACTTTGATATTTCTGCCATAATATGGGGTGGTCGAATGAGTCTTCCAGATCTGGTCCATGTTGCAGGTGGTACCTGCAGTTGTTCTTTCTGTTCAAGTAGTTCCGGGGTTGCCTCTGCTGTTGTGGGTTCTTCATATTCTTCGGGGTTTTCTGGTGGTGGAGGAGGATGTATTTCAATTTCGATGGTTGGCTTTGGTGGTGTCTCTTCTTCTCTCGATTCCAGTGGTTCGTATGGAGTTGGAAGAGGAGATAGAAAAACTTCTGTATAGGTTTCTGGTTCCGGTAGAGATTCTGATGAAATTGACGGTTGTATTGTCTTGTTGATCCAGTTGATCTGTCGCGTTTCGGAAATCTTGTGCTGTGAGGGGATGTATATCTGGTATATCTTGTTGGAAGAAGTGTATCCTACAAGGTATCCTTGTACAGCACGGGGGTGTAGCTTTGTTCCATGTTTAAGTGTTTCCTCTGGTATATGGACAACGCATTTGGTCCCGTATGGGCAAAGATGGTTTATCAACGGTTTTTTATTGTAGAGAGATTCATAGGATGTTGAGTTTCCTATGGATCGATTAGGGAGTCTGTTCCTTAGGTATACGGCAGTTGTGATTGCTTCAGCCCATAAGCATAGTAGTAATCCTTTTAGCGTAGAACGTGTTGCTGTGATTATTGTCCTATTGTATCGTTCGGCAACACCGCTAGATTCGTGAGAATAGGGAGGGGTTTTGTCATGTATGATTCCATGCTTTTGTAGTAACAAAAGCATTTCATTTTTAACATAGTCTCCTCCATTATCTGTTCGGAATCTTTTAATAACAGCGGTATCCTGTGTTTGTTGTTCTTTAATGAACTACGTGAATACTTTTATGGTATCCCACTTAGCTTTAATCAGATAAACCCAGATGTATCGTGTACAGTTATCGATGAATGTGACATAGTACCAGGAGTTGCCAAAGGATGAAGATGAGAACTTTCCACTGAGGTCTGAGTGAATCAGTTCGAAACAGGTTTCACATCGGCTTTCTGTTGCTTCAGATTTATGCTTTGTTGACTTTGTGGTGATGCAAGTCTCACAACACCAGTCTTTAGGAACTTTCGGGATTAATGGATCGTTACTATAGTTGTTGCTTTGGAGGTAAGGAGGCGAAGGGTGTCCAAGTACTTCATGTGATTGTTAGTAAGTCATCTTGTTCGCTACTTCTTTTTCTTCTTGCACAACATAGTCTTGACCGTTTAGTTTTCCCCAAATCGCTTCATTTTTATTTTTCCCTAAAATGAACATGTCTTTCCCTTCACTACTTAAAGAAAATCCTTTTCCCATCGAAACCACAGCGTGCCATGACATCAAGTTGCTTTTACCCAACTTGGGAACCCAGAGTACTCGTTGCAGAACTATTGGAACTACATGCCCTTTTGAAGTTTTGGCCATGAGTCTAACTATTCCTGAACCGCATGACTCTATTTCCGAGTCATCTCCCAACTTGACGGTACCTTTCGAAGGTACATAGTCTATAAGAAGGTCTAGGTTGTTTGTCATGTGTGAGCTTGCGCCGGTATCGATTACCCAATTGAGTGGGTGAGGATTTCTTTGTCTAGTGTAGAGGGAGGAGGATGTACTGACCGGTTCGGATATCTCTTCCTTTCCGATCTTACCTGAGTTAACAACTTTTCTTTCCTTCTTCTTTTGGTTGTCTGCCTTGAGTTTATTACACTCGTTCCAGGTATGTCCTTCTGATCGCGCAGTAGAGTAATGCGTTTTGCAGTAGGTACATTCCTTGGTATTGGCTGTTGTTCTTCGAACTGTTTCCCTTTCCTTTCCTTTTCCTTTGACATCAGCGCTTTTATACACTTTGTCTCCCTCGGAGTTACCCGAAGGTCTCAAGTCGAACAGTTTGTTGTAGACATGATCGTAGGTAAGGTCCTCCTTGATTTGGAGGTTATCAACAATATTACTCATTGATTGAGGAAGGGAACAGAGAAGAACAGTAGCTTTTGCTTTGGGCGATTCGAAAACTGTTATAAAAACAAACGGCAAGGTGTATAGGTCATCAGCAGAGGAGGTAGAACAACGGTGTTGCATTCGATTCCAAAGGGTATTATACGCGTTAATATGATCAGCTATTAGAGTGTCTGTATCATATTTGGCGTCGAGGACTGCCTTGAGTTGCTCGAACAAGACGGCAGTATTTTCTCTTGCGAACTTATCTTGGAACGCTTTCCATACAGCTGCTGGTGTTTTGTGTGTGGCCAGAAGCATTAGCCACTTGGAGTCTATTGTTTCAAGAAAATAGATTGAGGCTCATTGGTATCAATCTCTAAACTCGTCTATCTTTGCAGTATTGTTTTCGCCTTCTTCGTCTTCGAATAGGTTTCATATCGTTTCTCTTTCTGTTACTATGTCCCAGCAGTT
This sequence comes from Tuber brumale, assembly GCA_014065205.1. Classification (NCBI taxonomy): domain Eukaryota; kingdom Fungi; phylum Ascomycota; class Pezizomycetes; order Pezizales; family Tuberaceae; genus Tuber; species Tuber brumale. The sequence goes on along the minus strand of JACCEG010000433.1, from coordinate 118,917 downwards.
ATATAGTCCTAGAACATACTGCGAGATGTCACGCTATGACCTATAGTTGTCGGGCCCAGTAAGCTTTGGGATGGAGCTTAGTTTATAGGATGGTGCCCAGGAACGTTGGGAATTGTTGGCGATATTTCTGGCAGCTGTGGCAGCTGGGGTAGGAGTTGATGGGAGTGGTCCAGCAGGTAGTACTGGAGTTGGTGGGAGTGGTGTAGCAGCCGCAGAGGAACTTTCGTCCATGTCGCGTAAGTATCGGTACTTGTATTGAAAGTTAAATAATAGATCTAGCCAATCGAGTACCTTATCCTAGTATAGGAAGCGATAAGGGGTATGACCGAGTGGTTAGGGTTGTAAGAGTACAAGCTCTGATGTTAAGCGAGATGGTTGCGACCGTAGTTTTGGAAGCAATAAAACCATTTGGATGGAGGAAGCGATATCTTTATTCGCAAGAGATAGAGTAGTAGAAGGTCTATTGAATGAAGTGTGTAAGTGTATGTCGTATGACTATGAATACACCGTGCTCATTACCTATTGAATTTGTATGTAGCGGCAAAATCTTAATAGCTTGAGTACGAGAATACGATACAGTATTAAAGATATACTGTAGGCACACTTAGGCGAGGAGGATAGTAGTAGGAAGGCAGATTGGTAGTAGTTCTTGTCCTTAATTCTTTCTAATACTCGGAGCGGTAACCAGCTATATATACAGGTGCGCATACTTAAGTGAAGAAAAGAAATATGCGGGAAAATCTTGTAAGAAACATAAGTGCGAACAAGTTTGACCCTGAAAAACTGCCAAGTGAATCCCAAGCAAAATATATATAAATCATAATGGTGTGAGAGATTTTAAGTGAAAAACAATATGAAATGCACCTTCCGAAAAGGCTGCTGTATATAAGTAATAATAACTGAAACATCTCGCACATGCAATAAGAAAATATATATTCCATTATCCTATTGTTATCATGAAGTATAAACGAAATATTCTGTGTATATGCTCTAGCTGTAGTAATGTTCGTGATCTATAGGTAAACCAGAAATATGACTAAGGAGAGGAATACAAGTTATTTTAAAGAAAATATACTTATCAAATAAATGATAGAAAATTTCAACATTACCTTCCTCTGATAAAGCCGAGGACCGATGGGAGGAGATAGAAGCATTGGAGATTGGTGGAGATGGTCTAGAGGGATCTGGTAGGGGGGGGGGTCCAGGAGGCAATCTAGTTGCGGGGCAAATGCTAGTTATTGCTGAGAGTTTTGAGTTCAATAAATTGGAGTTCACCTATTGTTTTATTTCATTTAGGGTAATGGTTTACCTTTCTTGAAAAGTACATAATGGTAACCGCTTCTCTAGAGATGCGGTAAACGTAGGGTGAATGGCTTTGTTCTTTACCGAAGGTGGTAACTAGGGAAGCAAAGTCCGGAGGCTTTAACTGCAGTTGTTGAATGAACTTCTTACTATACCACTACTACTGTAGTCTTCGAGATATTTGGTGGATCTCAAGTATAGATTCTCGAAGCGAATTGAAGAGAGAAACTGTTCAACCAAGTATATTGAAAAAATCTGTCAGTCGAAGTCTGCCTCTTCTGATCATGAAGAATTGCAGTTCTTAAATACACTTTCTAGGCTACCCGGAGCCTTATTTCCTCCAACATATAAGACTCCCAAATGGTAGCCTTAAAACCAAACATAAAACATATAGAGTATCAAACCGATACTCGAAACTAAACATAAAACATATAGAGTATCAAACCCTGTACTCTAAGGCTAGAGGCACACCTCGTTTCCTGAAACAAATTCAAAACTCAAACGGTATCAACTGATACCTGAAATTTCTAAATGGGTAACTAGTACCAGTTACATCCCGAAAACAAAATTAAACCCTTATTTCAAAATATAACAAGAAAATCCCTAATCCTCGCTATCATAATCAGAATTCAACTAAGGATCCCAAAAACCTTTGTCAACTTGGAGTACAACTGAATAGCTCTCAAAGCCATCCTTAGTAGGAGAATAACACATAGGAATAAACCCTGAAAATACCGGTGGAAACTTATCTCCTGGCATGTTATCTGTCTACTATGTCAGAACCAAATCTATCGCATGTTCTAATCCTTCCACTGGTTCCCAACTATTCTCACTTGCTGGATATCTTTTCCAACTATTCAAGAGCTGCCCCTTTCTATATCATTCTCTGTAATCGAGGACTGAATAAACTGCCAATTCCAGTTCTTCATTGATAAGAATAGGTACTGGTTTCGCAAATGCTGGTACTGGGAAATAAAAATCGTCATTAGGATGGTAAGGTTTGACTACCGAATAGTGGAATAATCTTTTCCTTCTTTGGTACATTCTGGCATCCATGCTAACCATATAGTTCTAGGTGTGTTCATCGAATTCGAGTACTATAAAGGGGCCTTGCAAATGTGGTTGTAATTTCTGAGATCTGCTGAATTCCCTTGCAAACTGGTCTCCAAAAACAATAATCCTTTCTCCAATCTCGACAGGTTTGTGTGAGTGCCTCCTCTTAGCTGCCACTCTGTTTGATCTTGCTCTAGCCAACTGTAACACTTGATACGCCTCATTTCTGATCTCCTGGTATCGATTGTAGTAACCATCGGATGTGGGTACTGTTGTAGCGTTGACTTTATAGGTATCAAATAGTTGGTATTATCATCCACACACAGCTTGGTATGGGGACATTCCAATAGTATCAGATAGACCGGCATCGGAGTAAGCTGAAACTTCAGGGATGGAGGTAAGCCAGTTGGTCTGGTGTGCATTAACAACATTCTCTAATGCTGTTTTCAGTTCTTTAATCTTTCTTTCCGCTTGTCCAATGGTCTGGTAGTGGCCAGGCGTAGCCATAATGGGTTCGACACCCATGGTCTTCAATGTTTGTTTCCAAAACCAGGAGGTGAACCGAGGGTCAGCATCACTAACAATCGACGCAGGTAGTCAATGAGGGGTGAGGATATGGTGACCGAGTGATTCCATTGTAAAAATCGCAGTAGCATTCACTGATGTTGGTATCAGCCAGCTGAAACCCACTGCTCTATCCAGTACTGCCAATACTGAATCATGTCTTCTCAGCTTAGTGAAAGGCCCAATGAAATCGATAGCATAGCATGAAAATATCTCCCAGTGAAAGGGGAGTGAAAGGTTGTTGCCAGTAGTTAATGTAGTCCTTTCCCGATTCAGCTGACATTTGTCATATTGCTGGACATAGTTTTTCAAGTCCTTCCTCATCTCCGGCTAGTAGATGTATTCTGTTATGTATCAGTGGCTTCGATCAGTGCTCTGATGTCCTTTATTATGTATCACCCCTATCCTCAGTTCTCTTAATGTTTCTCCATTCATTCCATGACCCTGCAGAATGTAAAGGCAATCTTCTCTTCCTCTAGTGGTGGTATAGAGTAGACCATTATGTATATTTTAATTTTGCATCATTCCGTTTCATGAGGTGTAGTTGGAATCCTTCGCTAGCTGGTAGATAGGGTAACTCCTATATCCTTTGATCATCTGTTCCCTGCAAATATTTTTTATATCATCCACTCCTGGAATGATATCCCTTTCATCCACCACTCTTTCTAATACTGTTACCTCTTCCTCCTCATCAGATGTCTCATAAACTTCATAGAGCTCATGTTTCTCATGATGTAAGGAGGGAGGTTCCACTACCAGAACCTCGTTTAGGTATGCGAGAGGTCCTCTATTGAGGGGCTCATTTTGAGGATACTCAGGGTACTCAGGATCGTAATTTTTGGTAACAGGAGAGCCACATCTTAATGCGTTTTGACACGCTTGTTGATGGCTCGAATATCGTGGTGAGGGTACAGTGAATGAGTATCTCTATCACTGTGATCATTATTGGTGTTAGGTGGAGTTTCGATAACCAGCGGGCTGCTGCATGGGGAGCCAGCCTAGATCTTAGTCTCAGGTTTCAATTCCTCGTGGTCAGAGCAGAAGGATATGTTGCAGAATGCCCCCTGCATTTATGCATATTCAAGTTCCTCCTCACTCCTACTACTGGTATAACTTCAATGGTCTCCCCAATCATTTAGGAGTTCTCTATTTCTGTAATTGTCTATATCTAGCTTTGGTTGCTTCAGGCTGCAGTCACTTCCGCATTCTGAATGAGCACCGATGTCCTCAACAGTGAGGGCTTCGAATCGAAACATTTTGCATTCAATAGTAGGTTCTTCTCAAGAAAGGAAGTATGCAAGAGGTGTGGAAGCAGGTGAATCGCCTTCTTGTGTGCGATTGTTTGCAGTATGTGGGTAGTTATCATTCACCTCATAAATACCTGATAACGCATCTGCTCAACAGTTCCATTTTCCTGGTCGATACACTATCTTGGTGTCTTCTTTTCCCATGAATCCTCTCCATCGCAGTTGTTTCTTGGTGGGTGTTCTACTTGTTTTGAGAAATGTCAGAAGTAGATGATCTGTAACAATAGTAAACTTGCTTCCTGCAAGTATGTGGTGGAATCCTGTCAATGCATCTACTATCGCTAGTGCTTCCTTGTCAGTTGTGCCATAATTCATTTGAGAATTGGAGAATTTCCTGCTATCAAGTGAAGCTGGTCTGGCATTCTTCAGAGTTTCTCCTTGTCCTACCCATGCCCCTACCCCTGTGTTGGATGCATCAGTTATTAGCCATATTGGTAGTGATGAATCATATTGTAGTGGTTTTATAACCTCGTGTTTTGAATCACTTCGCTTAATATTTTCTATGGCTTGGTCTTGGGTGGTGGTCTATACAAATTCCGCCCTTCTAGTGACTTCTGTTAGGGGTGATGTAATGGTTGCAATGTGTGGCAAAAACTGCCTGGTATAGTTGACCATTCCTAGAAATTCCTAGAACTATTTCTTAGTCTGTAGGGTTGTCCATTCTTCGATCTTTGCTATCATTTCCGGTGCTGGTGAGAGTTCTTCGTCATTGATATCATGGCCTAATACTTCTATACTGGTGGCGAAGAATTCTGATTTCTTCTTGCTTCCATAGAATCGGGCCTCCTTTAGCTCATCACAAATCAGGGATATGTGTTTCAAATGTTCATACTCTTTATCCAAAAAGATGAGTATATCATTAATATACAGCTACATGAAGCGTCCTAAGTAGTCAGCGAATAAATTGGACATCATGCCCATGAAGGTCCCTGGAGCATTCACGTCTCCTTGTAACATAACCTTGCCGACGAAATATCCAAATAGTGTTTTGAACGTATTCTTGCTCAGATCATATAGTTCCACTCTTGTTTGAAAATAGGTATCGCTAAGATCGATTTTGCTGTGGTATCTTGCCCTTGCTAGGGCACTCAGGATCATTGTTTGTTTTGGAATAGTCACAATATCTTTGATTGTAAACTCATTCCTACCCATGAGGTCTACCAATAACTTCATTCGTTTCTTGTCCTTTTTCTCTTACGCAAACATGGGTGCTGCCGATGTAACTGCTTGCCATTTGATAATTCCTGCTTTCTCTATTTCTCTTAGCCATATGCTCATATCTGTTGCTGTTAGGCGGACGCCAAACTCAAGTATATAACTGAGGGACATAGGCCAAAATCTTTGTTCGGAGAATCTGTCGAGGAAGGCTCGTCTCGAAAAATAAAAGTAAGGTAAAGATTTATGAGCTACACAATTTTATATTGATAAGATCTCTTCTCCGTTGCTTGATGATGTCTGTAAAGCTCGGGAGGCACTTCGATATTTATATCCCGCGTCTGAGTGTTCGCGGACTACTTCTAACTACTATGCCTCCGAAGTACCACTCTGGTTTTAATACGCAAACGT